>JAQGAI010002277.1:0-12626 GCA_034696905.1 Lepidocyrtus violaceus
GCTGCAAACTTGATTTTATAAATAACAGTTATTGTTATTATTATTGATTATTATTATAATTTGATTTTTCAAGATAAAAATGTTTCTCGTGTTACCCCTCTTGATTCTTCATATTTCACTTCTCATATACTGCTTCATTTATTATGTGGTAAGGAATACAATAATTAAATTTCAAATGGGGATATTACTTATTGGGATAATGAAGATTTAATGGGGATTTGTGTAAATATTTAACTTGCTTATGAATTTATTCCAAATCCTAGTATTATGCAGCCGCCCAAGATGACTATTTAACGAATATGTCAAGTTCAGAAGCGTTCGTTTTCATCATGGTCCATCTGAATGGAGCATATCATGCATTCATCGCGATTGTGGCTTTGTGTCTCCTTCTCTACTCATTGCTTCCTCTGTGGAAGTTTGCCCAGGAGTGCTATTATATTCGGGAGGCCGGAAGTGAAAGGGGTAGTATGATCGTTCACGCGGCAGTAGATACGGAACTTAGCCCTACCGACCTTGGAGAAGCCAACATACATCGGAGTTCACCCACCGAGCACAAAGGTCATAGTTCAAAAAAGGACATGGTGGATGAGGAACCCAGCAGTAAGAGCAGAAGGCATCGTCGTCGAAAGAAAAGAACAAAGAAGTGAAATAAGGACTTGTTCAAATTTTTTATTACCTAATTAATTCAGAATAAAATATTCGTCAACCGAACCGAAGTCTGGTGATGGGGATTTCTCGAGTTGATTCTTTTGCAATGTATTTAATTTAATTGTGTAATTATTAATTATACATGACATGACGTAATATGACCTTGTATTTAAGAAAGAAGAATGAATAAGTATGTAATTCAAATTCAAAAATAATAGGGAAATTTGCGCAATCTTTCATCTTTCATTGAATGAGGCAACTTTCATCATTGTTTTCTCTGAACTACCAAGGGCAATTCGTCGTTTTACGATACATTATACGTTGATTTACATCTACTATACTTGTATATTGTTTGAAGTTGTGAAGTCCATTAATCAAAGTTTTTTTTTCATACTTTACTACTCTATCTCTTGTCATTTACTTGGCTCCACATTATTGATTTTTTAATAACAGATTTCAAAAATAGAAAAATGGTCGCAATTTGCGCATCATTTCTGTTTTTGGTTGGAGTAGTCGCCGGATTTTCAACTAATGTTCAGAAATATAGTACTATCGACGGTAATAAACATATCTCAACAAACACATAAGTGTGCTCAGAATGAAATCTTGATAGTTTAGTAATTTTTGATTTTTGGGGGTTTAATATATTTTCAGATGAGTTATTCGATCGCGACCTTACTGTCCGCAAGGAAGTCTCCACCCATCTGGATCTATCCCCGTGGGAGCTTCATGTTCTGGCCGACCTCACCTTCAAATTGACCTCATTGCAATGCCGAAAACTGGAGGAGAACGCGTTTTCCAAATATAAAAACTATGTCATGGAATCCTTCAGAAGGGCTCCACGTTCCGAGGCGCAACATGAGAACTTTCTTCCGGCATACAGCAAGCTGATGAGTTGTTTGGAGTTGCTCTATGAAAAGAATGCGGTGACGGATGAACATGGGGTTGGTATGAATGCTCGATTGATTGAAGAACAACTTGGGAATCAAAGGGTACAGGAAGAAGCCATAAGTGCCGAGAAAGATTGGATTGCTAAGGAGGACGATGCGCCACCAACATCATCATCGACCAATGCCCCAGATGTTGAGAAAACGTATGCCATGTTTAGTCTTATCCCAGTTCCTGACTGGCTAATGAGTTTTATCGGATCGAATCCTGCTGCGGATAAGGCATCCGAATCCAAAAAATTACATAAGATGAAGCAGGAGGAGAAGAAACGAAAACAATTCTTACTCCATCGAGCGGCCCGTCAAAATTTTGCGAATATTTTCCACGGAATGTCTAAAATTATTAAGAAATCTTGCCCAGTCATCCACAGACCTGAGAAGGCATTCATGCGAAAAGCGTTGTTGGATATGACCACCTGGGCGACTTATGATCAACACGATGCGATTTACAACTCTCGGCAGTTCTTCGCTTCCAACGGCTTGCTGGATTTAGTTAATGATTGTCATAAGAAGTTATAAAATAATCATCATCAGTCATTTTGTCATAAAATTGGCATAATGTGTATCAAGAAATAAAATGTTGGAAAATGTTGAATTCGTTTTAGGAATCATTTCTGTTTTATTTAATGTTTCACTGCAGGTTCATCTAACACATATAGTATTTCTTTCTACTACGATCAACGCTAAATGAGTCATGTTAAATATTGTTCCGTTAGTGGCTATATCATCATCACAAGCTTATTATTGTCCATCGGAATGTAGTTCCTCCCTTAACTCTAGATTTAGCTTCGCAAACAATTACATGAGTAGGATACATTACAAAGGTTAAATTGTTAGACATTATATCACTAGTAAAACAGAAAATACTACACAATTCAGAAATGTACTTAGAAAGTTAAGTGTTTTTTTGGCAGAACGGAAGAGATATGTTGGTGCAATTTCTGTGATTGCAGTTGCACCTTGAAACATTAATGCATTTTAAATATACATGCAATTAATCAACCTCTCTCGGTGGCGTACTTGCATTTTTCATTTGAGTTTTGTGACCATCAATTTGATTCATTTAGTAGTATTGTCCACCATCTCTAGAAGAATTTCACTTTTTGGCGAGTGTGAAGTTTGAATACTCATTTGCCTTAAGTTCCCAAAAGTGTACTAACCTCGCACTTTTTTACATAAAAAAAGCGCAAATAAGGAAATGACGGTAATGAGATTATTATTGTTACTTGCAAAATAATACCTTCAACTCAGGAAGCTGTATAGAATGTATAAGAATTAGAATATATGCAATAGGAACTAAAAGAACTGAGCAAACAGGACTGTTAACTACAGCTAGAGATTATAACGATTACATAGAACTAGCAGCTAATTATTATTAATTAGATTGCACATTATTCTGTTTAAAACCATTTAAAAGAAACTAGCTTGATGAACTAGCTTTTAAAATTCTTTACCTAGTCTTCACATTTAATGCTAATATTAGGTAGGTATGTTGTAATTATTTTTGCAAGTAGATCGTTCTTACTATCCATCTGAAATTCTACATTGTGCTTATTATTGTTAAATGTTGACATAATTTGCGAGCCTCCGTCACGATGTGTTTTATTGTCATAATACAGGTTTTATAATTCAGGTATTTAATCATACCTTTACTACTTGGTCTTCCTATTGTATAGTATATTTCACAGTATTTAAACTGTCATATAGATATATAGGAGGAGCACATCAATTCATGTTGTCCTATGGCGAATTACCTTGACTTAACTAGTTACATTCTTTTTAATCCTCAATTAACAATTAAAAGACGAATTAGGTGACTTCCAAGCACCATCAACATTTTTATTTATCTTAATTACTATTTTAAAACTCCTGCATATTTAGTATAGCACTTCTGATATGATTAGAATTTACATTAGTAGTTTTACTAATAGTAATTGCTACACCTGCTAAAGTGGAATCTGAGTGTATTTACCATGTCAAGTTACTACATACGTTTTATTTGTTGAAAATTGGAATGCGGTTATTTTTGTTAAAGCTTTTTAGATTACATCTAAATTGAATTGACATGACGTGGTCAATCTACAGTTGCGTGCATTTCCTATACTAAAAAAGCTCTACAAAATAAACTTTTCTAATTAGAGACTCGATCTACTCTTCAATTAAAATCTATAAAAAATATTTTTTCACCGCTATCCGAGTGCTTTATATATTGTTCTTCTATATCAAAAACGTCCATGTAACCTTGTACTGATTGTACTGACTTAACTAATTTTTTAAACAGTTTTTGTAATGTGAGACTACATAATTTACTACATTGTGTGATGTACCGTGTGTACTATTACCACTTTTTTATTTTATTTTTTAACTCCCAATAAAAATTCAGCTACTCCAAAGAAATAGACCATCTGCGCTATACCGAACAGAGGTGCTATCACGATCATTCGACAGGCTGCCCCCTTCAAAAACGCTTGCGGTCCTTCGTGTTTCATTATTTTTCTGAAATTAACAAAAAATGTCAAACAAGGTTTGATTAACTGGTTACAGATTAAGACAATTTGAAAGTAATCAATTGAAAGTGACAATAGACTTACACGAACGCGTCCGGAATTCCTTTATAGCTTTGTTCTCCAGCTCCTCTCTTCAGAACTTGAAGTCTAGTTTTCACAACATCAAATGGATTGACTGCCGCGGCTGAAATTGAACCTGCAGCCATTCCACTAAGAAATGACCAGTAAAACACTGCCTCGTTGACGTTGTTAACCTTTAAAAGAATAATTAAACAGTTCTTTAACTCCTGTTTGCACCGCTGAAAACAAATCTTATAACTTTAAATCCAATGCATACCTTTCTGGGACCTAGATCATTCAGCGTTGCGAAAAGAGGGAAATAAATTACGGAAAACGAGACGTCCCTTAGCATTGTCGCAGCGGTTCCCTTATATAGTCCAGTGATCCCTTTCGTTTTTAGTAGTTCCATTGCAATGCTTGTTGCTGACATTTTGGGAACAGCAGCTGTTGTTCCACTTCCACCAGCACCAGCTTTTAATACATTTGCCTGCGCTGCAATTCTTCCGGCGTCTTGTAACTGAATTTTTAGCAGTTCCATTGGGGTCGTTATTACAATCTGACAAAGTCCTGCAGACCCACCAGCTAACATCTGTCTAAACACAGGGAGTTTCCCTTCTTTTGGGGTTAGATGATAACGAAAGAAATCATTCGCAGCTAACTTTATGGCCTTTTCTGGAGTAATTAGAAGGATGTTCACTCCCGAACCTCTGTACATACCGAAGTATCCTAAAGTTGAAATAAAAATAAAGTCAGTTAAATAAAATAAATAATTAAATTATGCATAGGATTCAAAAGCACTTCTGCGAATACGAACATTACGAACCTTCGGCCTTGTATGTTTTGCGGAAACAATCCAACCTATTTAACACAAACAGGGTTTAAAAATTAATTAATCTTTTTGAAATATCGTTACTCTGGCTGTGGTGGGTGTATATTATTATGATCATGTTGATAACTCACATGGATTTATACATCCGTTCCCCATTGGGACCCACTTGTTGGTTTTGTAGTCTAGTTTTAACTAAATCCAGTGGAAATACACACGAGACTCCAATTATTCCTGCGATTCCTCCATTTATAATTTTTGGGAGCAAGCTGTAAAAAATTGAAGATCAAGATCCTTTTCGTCTTTATAATAAAATTACAATTAAAAGTATAACTAGCACTGTGCTTCAAACATAACTTACGCAAAATGGGAGCCTCCGGAACTTGGAGTCGACGACATATTATTAACCACCGACTATAGTCTGTGACCGGGTTATCAAACAATGCCAATTCCTAAATTAAATTTTGTAGAAATCCACAATTCTGGTTAAACCAAATTGTTTAGGAAGGGTACAGGTCTCCTGCAAATAAACCAAACAAAACGAAAACAATCAGCCACTGATGATTGATAAACCCGAAAAAATCTTACTAATTGTAGGCTCCAATGTCAAACTTTCACTCACAAGCTACCTATATGATTCACAATAATGGGCTATTGTATTACTATTACAAAACATTAAATACCTTAACATTAGCAAGATTGAATCATATCATAATTTAATACTAGGCTCAATTATACTACTTCCAAGGTTTTCCAAGAACTAATACACTCCAACCTAACGAACCAGCGTCATTCAGTCATTCCTGCCACATGCCAAGCTAAAATCTACAGTCAAGAGAGTCAAAGATTACTCCTCCTGTCATGTCCTATGAAAAGTTGCTTTTTAATTGCTCCATATCTCCTTGTTCCATTGTCTGTATAGCGCTTACATAAACTCGTCGTAAATTATACATCATCATCATCATCACAACTGTAAATGTTATTATGTAATATATTTTAACTTAACTAATTTCTTCACTTATAGTAGCTTAGCTTACCCAGAGAGGTGATCCAGATCCAGCCCAGCAGCAGCTCCAGCTTTCAGCTCTCCCAAGTCAAGTGTCTTCCTTCTCTACATTTGGGATGGGAGATGGGATGGGAAGAAGTGAACTGTTTACTTCACACCAAGATTAGCTTTTAGTTTTAGGTAACTCTAAAAGCGCTGCTGGTATGTTTCCACTGGATTATTATGTAATGTACCCTCCAGTTCGAAGAGATACAGTCCAAACTATAAAACCAAATATTCCAGTTATGTAGCCTTTTTTGTTGAGCTCCCCGGACCAAAGAGCCCAACACAAATATAGAGGCACAGATGACGAGAGGATGAATCGATTCTCACACACTGGCTATGTTTGTTTATGCTGCACTCGCACTCCCTCCCTGCCCTGGTACTGTAGCTCAGCTGGTATCATTCGCAATAGCAAAAAGTCCAGTTTTCAGAGGCGTAAATCCGTGTATGGCCATGCACGGGCAAAAAAAAACTAGAGAGAAAGCTAACGCTAAAGTGTGAGGAGTCTCGTCGGGAGCGTCATGTATGTATTCCGATCCGAGATGTGATATGATTTTTTTTAGTTATGTAATATGTGGAGGGGGAAATGACGACCTCATAAATTTCTTAAGTTTATAGCTTGCAGATAATGATGATGCTGATATGATGCCGGGAGTGCAGGGTAAAAGGGAGCATTTGGATGGGAGCAAAAGTCTTCAAATCTATCTTCCTTTGTAAAAAAAAACAAACGAAGCTTTTCCTCACTTCCGTTTTAGTTTTGCGCATTCTTCTGTCTTGTAAAATACTTTTTTTTTCTAGACGGTGGGATTTTGTTGGAGTAGTCTGTCTGTGCCAGGCTCATTTAGTTTTACTGTCGAGATGGGCTTTATGAAATGAATATTTTTAAACTGCTTCTCTATGTCGGCTATGATGAGATGGGGATGGGGACGTTGAAAAAGTGCTTTATTACTTTTATCTTGCAAGTTGAGTGGGTCTTTTTTTATGGAGGAGTTGAGAAGTGGAGTGGCCGTTGTTAAGACGTTTCTTCCTTTGGAGTTGGCCACTAATCAAAAATCTTCATGCTGCGGTGGAGAATGAAAAGGTTGAAAGGACTGTCTCGGAAAAAAAAGTTTTGTGGAAAAAATATAAAGAAAAATAAGAAACGGTTTTAATAACCCATAGATCATCTAACTTGTATCATATATGTATCATGTATAAATGAGGCGAAGGATGGATGTGGAACAGTCAGTCGGAGCGAGAATGAGGCTTTGGAAGCAGATCGGAAAGGGTGATAGGTGCTGATGAAATTAGCGGAAGGTGCCAATTCCAAGACAAGCGGATGTCGCTCTAGCTTAAATTAATGCATTAAAATATTTATGCCTATTGATGTTTATATACCTATTTGTTAGTTTTTATGACAGCCGCAGCGTTTATGTGTTTGTATGAAAATGGAGACGCAGGCGACAAAAAGATTTCATGAGATGGCATTGTCTATAATTGGCAACGAGGCTTGGGCTTCATTTTGAAATAATATAACGTTCGAGAACACTTACGAAATGACACAATTAGTATAAGTGTGCAATGTAATATAAGATTTATTAACGTGTGTAATAATGTTTATTAAAATGACCAAACACTATAAAAACCGGTAACTGTTATGTTTGAGGCAAGCATTAAAAAGTAATGGGGAAAATTATAAATGAGTATAATTTATTTGCATGGCCCCCTCTGAGCAATGAAATTCTCCGTAAAGTTGGAGGCGATTAGTTGTGTCCCCCCGTTTGTTCCACTCAGGTAACGGTGGCCATTGGGGAAGGTCTGAAATTAGAGGAGGAGGTCATTTTATTTTAAGATCTGTTAGAGTAATCATCATAGCATGCAATCGTTTGTGGGAGGAAATTATGAAAACTGATTGACTTACTTCCAAATCTTTTTGAGAATTTCAATGGGAAGTGGGAATATGATGGTTTGGTTCCGGTCTCCCGCGACAGATGTCAAAGTTTGCAAATATCTCAAATGTATAGCTCCAGGTGAACCCACCATAATTCTGCTTGCTTCTCTTAAAGCTTGAGAAGCCTTGACCTCCCTTTGAAATACAAAAAAAATGTATGCGTTCATTTAGCTTCATTTTAATGATTCGTTTTGCTTTTCACTTAACTTTCACTTTTAATTGCTCAAGTTACCCTTCAGCAGCAATCATTTTTGCTCGAGCATTCCTTGAAGCCTCTGCCTCAACTGCCATTGCCCGTTGAAGCTGAATTGGGAGTCGGACATTCTTGATTTCCACCCTCTCCACTTTCACTCCCCATGGGTCAGTGGCATCATCCAGGGTGATTTGCATATCACGAGAGATTGACTTCGTCTCGGACAGGATTTCCGCCAAGTTCTTGGTCCCGAGGATATTTCGAAGAGTTGTTGCAGCCAGGAGCCTGTGTAAGGGAGTCTTAGTTAAGTGTATTTGTAAGAAATAATCTCTACTCATTTACATTTTGTCCTCAATCATACGGAGCAACAAACTTGCCCTTTTTGTACTTTTCAAGTAAAGTAGTATTGTTGCCTCGGCTGAGCGAGTCAGCCCGAGGTTATAAATATACCGTAAATGCTCTTTTAAAGCCCCACTCTCCAATAATCCCCCATCTCTAATAATCCCCCATGCCCGAACCAAGAATTTGCGTAATCCCCCACTATTCTAATAATCCCCCACCTAAAATTAGTAAGGTTGGAAAATGGGTATTAAATGTGACATTGTATTTGATTATCGTAGTTTAATGCAAGTATAGTTCAATTTTTCTGATGAACTAGCTGTTTTTGCCAAGCAAAATAGTTAAAAACCATTTTTACATTTAAAAAACTGCCTAAAATTAGCATTTTGTTCACTTGATTTTCTCCAATTTCAGTCGGTTTTTCAAAAATTTCGTAATCCCCCACTATTCCAATAATCCCCCATCTCTATTACACCCCCACCCCCAAAGAACGAATTTCAGTAATCCCCCATGGGGGATTATTAGAGCATTTACGGTACACACAACAAACATGATGATTAGGTGGACTGATGATGATCATCATGATCATCCTCATCATTGTTGAATTTTTTCCTTCCTTTCTATAAAACTTGCGAAGAGAAATGAAAAGAGATGAGATGAAAATTCCCTCTCAGGAAAAAAATGAATTTTTGGCTTTGCTTTTTTCTAAGTCTTAACTTTGTCTTGTTGCTACTTTTTTGTACTGCTTTTTAAGTGAAACCGGTTCTACGAGTCTGCCGACATTTTAAGAAATATTTCACTTCTTCATCATCCCGCTCCTTGGCTCAGCTCAACATTTTGCCTATCATTTTTTGTCTCCCTCCTGAAAGCAATAGGTGAGTGAAGTGAAGGTATTAATAAAACTTGAATTACCTATTATACGGGTCCTAAAACCTATCTTTTTCGAGAGAGGAGAGATATATACTACATGTTTATTTATTTATAATGCCTTTTCATCTTGTTTGCATTCATATATCAAAGGGGAAAAAGTAGATTTTTTAATGCATGCATCTCTCTCTCTACCTGTGAATATCTTATACGAAAAACTTTTTAAAGAAAAAAAAATCTATTTTGTACTTATGTAAGGTAATAATAATATTGGATAACATTTGTAAATATTCAGATTTTCATTGGACATGTTCTCTCTCTGGACTGGATTGGACTGGGGACTGGTCTTCCTAAAGAGAGAAAAAAATATAACAAGTTGCTCAGTTCATCTTCATCTCCTTTTTTTCTGCCATTTACAATCCTGAATCTTTTCACATTTGCATATTCAAAAAAATTCAAAATGATTGTTACAAGTCTGGATCTGAAAGAGCCAGACCTTTTTTCTCGGCTTCATTTTGTACTGCTCATTCGTAATGTTTTAGTTTTAATCTTAGAAGCATCTTTTAAGTTAAGATTGATTTTGATTTCTCCGCAAGTTCAACTCTGTCCGACTACCTATCTCAGGCTCTTCGATACTGATGTTTTTTTAACTTGACTAATTTCGTCAGTCAGGGGAGCAAGGGGAAGGAATCTGTAGACTTTGGGAGTAAGCTGAATTTTTAATGAGGGTACAACAGATTTGCTACTTGCTGCTATCAACAAGACTACTGTTGTACCGAGTACCGACCGATCGACTCTCTGTGTGATGGGTTCAGATTCTGCAAAGATGTACAATTGAAAAGAAAAAAGTATTTTACGATCAATTTTTTTCTCTTTCTTCTGTTAAAAACTGCATCTGTATGAAGCTCAGCATCACAGCTCCCCCAGCTTGACAAACTACTTGTTTGTAATTTTGGGAAAGATGCTTAATTTTTGTGCGTTTTCTGACTAGACAAAAACAATATTTCATACCAGAAGAGTTGAGAGAGCGAGAAAGAGTTGATGCTTGACATATACTTTTCTTACATGTGTTTTCTTCTTATCTACCATAAAAATTGTAATGAATCTGTCTTGATTTTATAATATTGTATAACTCTGTTATGTTATGTTGGCCAGCTTTGTAAATGTTTGTATTGATGATGGGGAGTTGTAAAAACATAAAACTGCAAGCAAATCAGATATTACTATTACTCGGCTTCCATTTTCCAGTGGCCCAAAACTAAAATTTTATTGGTGGAGGGAGATTATCCGTTCCTTTCGTTCAATATCATTTGAAACGCAAATGGAGCAAGAAAAGTACAAGGTTTTCTACTTGGTTTTTTGAAGATTTTTAATGATTGGAATTAAGGGGAAAAAATCAGTAATGGTTTATACTATGATGCTGCATTCCTCCTCATCATCAATTGGCATTTAGAATAGGCGTTTCGTTCCAGGCCCAGGCGTCAGCCACAGATTCCAGATTAGATACTGCAACTTTTCTCGAATAAATTAAAAAGTAGTAAAGTAGTAAAAATGAAGCGGAATGTGGACTATTTTTTTCAAGTTTGAAGAACCCTCGTTAAAAATGTTTAATTAAGCAAAAGCAGCAATAAGGTCGGCAAATGAGTCAAACTTGAACAAAGTCGAGCTACATTTCGCACGTTAGAATCTTTGTATGTAGTATAAAAAGTTTGCAATAATTAGTCTATCTTGTAGTTTTGCCAGAAACTCTTGTAAACATGGCTTTGTTTGGTGATATTTTATTCATGAAAAAAACATACAAAGTAAACTTACCGTGATTACTTCATATCATGGGCGAAGCGAGTAGAGTATACCATGACTCACGAATCTCAAATGGTCTAATTTGATGTCTCATACCATACCTAACTCGACTCGAGAGTCTGTGCATTTTCTCCGAAAATAGGAAAGGAAACATTAAGATGGTGATTATTCGAAATTAAAAGTGTACATTTGGGCGGCACTCCAAGACACTTGGCTAATACCTTGAAATCCCACAGCTGCAAAATTTTACCCTTTTCCTTCAAGATCTTTCATGGAAGTACTTATTTATAATGAACACTGTCATGAAATGGTCATGATATGAGTAGAAAATGACATGATGATGATCTAATATAATAACAGTACTTGAGTGTAATTTCTAGATGTTTTTTTTCTTTTTGTGTTTGGAAAAAGGAGAGCGAAAATAATAAGTCAGTGATATAATAAAAGGGTGAACTAGATGAAATGAGGCTTTACGTGACTAACTTCATGTTTTTTACGGGAAGGTCGGACGCTTTCAAATCAAAACAAAAAATGTTGTAATTTTATGTTCTCCAGTTCAAGTGAAGTCAGCAGTCACCAAGTACAAAACTCAATGGATGATGGAGAATGCTTACCCCAAAAAGAAAGTACTACTGCTTAACGAGATTGAGCAAATTGAAATAATAAATTTAAATCTTAAAAAGAACGCTTTGAAGATGAAGTCCCTTTTGAAGTGAGACTCAACTTTCAATCTCCAACAATTGAAAAAGGATGACCTTGCACAGTCCTCTTCATCTTCGTATCATTGGAAAAGAAGTGATCTGAAGACCAAGTCGGGTGCTTCGAGTCAAAATGGGATTTAAAAGGAGGAGAATTGTTTAGTCATCCCATTACGCATATTAAACGTAGGCTCTGCAGCTGCTTTTTCATTTATTTGGAGTGGAGCTTGAAAGGAGAACCGTATACTTAATATTGTTTGTTAAAGTAGGCACAAGAAATGGAGGAGTGCAAACACACAAAGACATAAACTAAACAATTACCATTATTGCTTGTTCACATAGAGCACACACAAAACTCAAACAAAACATGGAACTTTTGTTTGACTCGTGTTCATATGATCATTCGTGAGCTTCAAGACGACTTGTTCCTTCTGTCTTGTGCCAGACTCGATGATTTTTTTAAAAGAGAAAGGCAGGAGATGGGAGACCAGGAATGAGACACGTTTTCATTGAGATCTGTTCTGCCATACTTGTTTTTGAATGATGAATGACAACTCGTCGGTCCCACTTGATTTTCTGTCAACTCTAAATTTCCCACTTTTAACTTTCTGTCAACTCATATTTTCCCACTTTTGACTTTCTGTCAACTCATTTTTTCCCACTTTTGACTTTCTGTCAACTCATTTTTTCCCACTTGATTTTCTGTCAACTCATTTTTTTCTCATATGTATATTTCATAGATAAAAAATTGATAAGGAGATTT
>JAQGAI010002278.1:0-12626 GCA_034696905.1 Lepidocyrtus violaceus
GAACGGATCATGCTTGGGTTGCTGAAAGTTATGCTCAACAACTACCGCTGAAGTGGGAGAAACTGCAGCGGAACTTGTAAGCTGGGTTCGGCTTTGTTGAGTCAGGTGTGTTTGCTCTGCGATGTGGGATGGCTTGCTAGTGCCGAAAAATGCGTCTGCAAATAAGAGAAATTACCAAATCAGTTAGTTTCAAAATTTTGATGAAGCCTGTTTTAAAATCCGAATTTAGAAAGTCTTAAATCATATCAAGATGTATAATCATCGTCGGGATGGTCATAAGAATCGAACAGGTAGGTCGATTGGAGCTAGTCATTTTTCCACGCATTATACTGATATTTGAGCTCCATTTCCAAACACAAAAGAAGCTCAGCAGTGTAGGTAGATGTGCCGATACACACACTAACATGAATTGTTCATATATCCTCCTGAGATAAGGTTAATTAAACAAATTCATCGCCCTCTGGCAGTCAGAAGTAAATAGTGCATTGCAGCATAGCAGCAACAGAATCGAATATGTATTCTAGCAGAAGCAGATAAAAATTTTCACATCATATACTCATTCTATCTCGGCTCATATATGACTTGGATGAGACGCTCAAATAAGTACCTCAGATTTGGCGATTACACACACACCCAAATAATTTGTTCGAATAGTGAACAGTGAATAATCAACCTGAGCAGCAAAACGGATGGATAGCATTTTCCTGATAGAATATTTCTCTCCTGGCTAAACTGACTGAGAGTGAGTGAGAAGTGTAACAATAATTTACACCGCGTGGCTCTTCTCATCTCATTAGCAAAATGTGATCATGAGCAGTGATTAATCGACATGAAACTAATTGTAATGTAAAGAAGGATGGAGGTTTTATGCTTTAAACCCTATCAATATTTTTTGTCAAGATAACGGGTAACGCATCAAAAGCCGGTGACTTGACTAACATTAATATCAAACACGCGGTGATTTAGTAAAGGATTAATGCAAAAACCGCCCTTCTCGTATTGTCTTTGGTCCCAGCATAAAATGGATGGATGGAAACGTAAGAAACCAGGAAAAACTACATTGTTTGAAGTACTCGCACATCTGGAGAAAGCACGGAAAAGGAAGCTGCTCTTATGTTTCATCATCCTGTCATATGAAATTAAAACCTCCTTCAGGGAAATTTGCCTTATGCATCCAAACAGGAAGGAACAACTACAAAACCGGCTTTATTCTCTTAGGAGATGTCGAACAGAAAACGGAAGGGAAAGATAATTTTAACTCTGAAGGATGAGTAGAGTAAGAGAAGACGCAAAAGTCACATGAGAGGAGTAGAAAATAAAACGCAAATGTTTCATCCATCCATCGTCTGCAGCGTAGACTATAGCAGATCATTGTCGCTATCTGTTTTGCAAAGAAATTAGATATTATATAATGCCCCTATGGATAAAGCGTCATGGATGGAATGTCATCCTCCTGACTAATGCCAAGGGAGACTGTTCTCTCAACAATGGCGTTTCCTTCCGTGCATCTGTGTAAGTGTAAGAGTTTTTGGATGAGCGTGTGACTCCTCTGGGTAAAAAAGGCTTTTTGCACAATAAATAATACGATATCATTATCTGCACTAAAAGAGAAAGGCGGAGAGAGTCTTAAGCCTGGATGATTCACCATGGCATGGCCGGAGTTGTCGTCAGGGAATAAATCATGTAATGAACCTGATCCTCCGTCATCATCTCAAAACGAGTGTTTGCTAGGCAGAGATCTTTACTTCTTTTTTCCTTGGGTTATGCTAAATACATAGATGATGCTTGGATATTGCCTTGCTACATGGAAATTTCTTAGATCTGCAACAACAATCGAAAGGTAAAACCTTTATGTAATATTACTATGATGGTGTTGACTTTTTCTAGAACAGCTAATGTGATGAACGCTAACTTATCTGACAGCATCGTTATTATTTCCACTACGACTACGACTATCAAGTGTTCTGTACAATATGAGGAAGGGTATTGTACAGAACACAAGAATGGAAAAAAAATGTTATTGTTAAAATATGAATCCCAGAGGAGCTGCGTTCGCTGGAATGCACTTTCAGCATAGCAATAGCTTCAACATCACCCTGTTGACATGAAGCATCTATTGAATTCTAAAGCATATAAAAAATTCTAGAGATAAAATGCTCCAAAATGAAGATAGTAGCATGCCATGTCATGCCATTAGATAAAATGTCAGTCCTCCTCCCTGATGATGGTTATCAGATCTAATGAATAATATGATATGGCTCATAGAAATGAGAACAAGAGAAAAGCTGATAAGGCTCATCTCTGGCAATATCCCTGAGCCACCAGAATTTCATATCTGAAGTGAAGTCAGCGGTGAAAGAATCTGCAAGTTTTCCCTCTCCACTTCATTCAAACTTTCAAAAACTCAATTCAATCAGGATAAGAGGTTATGAGATGATTTACATACACTTTAAAGATTAAGGACTCTTCTGCAACTACTCTCACTTGATCAGTTCGGCAGGAAGAGAAGGGGAGTCCATGCATGCATTGCCCCTACTGCTGCTGCACTTTAGACTCTCCACCTCATCTTATCACAGCATCATGTCATGTTTAAACTCTTATTGATACATGTTAATCCATATGTTCAAAATGTTGGGGGAATGAACGGTGCTAGGATGAAATGTTAAAACTTTGCATCAAGAATATTTCCTTCTTGGCTAGTCGTTACTTTTGAGATAATGAGATATTTTAGGGCGAGTAAGTAAAAGCGTGAAAATTTTAGAAATAGGGAAGAACAAGTTGAAAACGAAGATTCAGGGACGGGTGAAAGGGTAAGCAAAGCAGATCATCATCATTATCAGTCTTCATACCTGATCGTCCTCCGCACGGAAGGGTTAGCTTTGCTTTTAATTATTTCACCAGTATCTTTTGTAATAATCATGATGACCATAACATTTTGTCATTAAAATGTCTGCATTAAATGGACGTGTTCTTGCCATATCAAAACAAATTTGACTGAATGAATGCATAATACGAACGTGTCATTTACAAGTTTTCCGTCTCTACGAATAGATATGGACTAGGGTGAGCGTGAACAGACAACCCGCTTGCCTTCTTTCGTACTAGTTATCAATATGCATGTTCATTTTAATGACAGGGTTGACGGGGATTAAGAAGTTTGTGCCCAAATATATATGGACCATAATGGTAAATGATTTTCTATGTAGGTTGAAACTAATTACGATACGTATTTACTGTACGGATCATCCAGCAGATGTGCACTTTTTGATAATTAGTGCCCCTGTGATCCCATGCTTGCCTCCGACTTTATATTGAAAAATATATTCTTTTTAAAGACGCCGGTGGAGGAACAACTAATCCCTGTTCATGTATTGCACCAAAGAAGATACAAAATTCTTTTATCCCGCTATCCTAAAATTGACAATTATTCCAATCACTTTTAAAGCAACGCCAATTTATCCAATTGAACGGTTTTCCATGCTGATATTGAACGGTTAATGCAAACGAACAACTCTGGGATGAAATGAGGGATGATGTGAAAACAAGTAAAATGAATGCTTATATCAAACTTGAAGATCTCCCGTACTCGAAATTTCTGAGCTATCAAAGCATAAACATGGAAAACAAACAAAGTAAACATTCCAAACCTCGAACTTTCAACTTATTACTCTTCAGTGCATCATAATACCCAGATCCAGCTGAACACGTTTTTGTTACCCGATTGATACACCTATTTACATTAGCATATATTTCTCTGTAATACATAAATGAATATTCCTAGTTCAATATTTGCGTGCATATCTACGAGCAAACTCCGTTGTTGTTTCTGACACGACGCCTGATGTGGCTCTAAGCCTTCTATAATAGGTTTTAAATCTCTTTGTAATCGAATCAAACAACTACCCTCACTCAACCAACCAACTGTACTCATTTTAGCATGAACATGAATGACAAATATTATGATGGTTCTGATAAGCGATGGAACTCAATGGCGAAGCTCATTCATCGCGTCCCTGGCATGCAGACCTACAGTTTATAGGATCACATGATCAGAGTATGAGTTCCGAGTATATGATCGAAAAAAAGGTTTCCCCAAAAACAGTCCATGTGTGATTTCCTTGATTTTTATTCAAACTTGATCTGATCTGCTATATTGTTTGCATTGCATTTGGTAGAATTTTTTTCTTCCCCCCATCCAGTTTCCCATTTATGGAACGATCCATATGTTTTATGCAATTGTCTACCTTTCGTCTACTACCCCAAGCTGTGCCTTTCTTCAGATTTCATTTCGATGGATTACGTTATTGAGGCGTAAGCAAGCTAATCCTACCATTCAAGTCCCCTCAATCCAACGAATAATGAGTTTGGATGAAAGCAAAGTCATAGAAATCAAGATACGTATCTATCCAACTGAAGCCAATTCATGCTCACATCACTTCCCAATCTTCACATATCACATCGATCTACAATCTTTATGCGCTCGCTCACAACTCACCTTTTTTTTAACAATCCAATTTTTCTGTTGTCAGTATCACAATTTATATTAGCCTTATTCCTAATATATCAATCAGGAAAGTCAAGCGGAGTGAAAATGGTGGCAACTACCTACAGAAGTAATGTTGAAATCACAATCAAATCCAATTCCTCCCTTTTTATCTTGATATGCATAAATTATATCCAGTGTGCTTATTTCGTATCCTTTATCCAAGGTTTAGGCTGTTTTCATACATAGAAATTGGGACTGAACAATATTATATAGCCAATGCTTAGAAATAGAAATGGTCTTATCTAATAAGCCGTAATAATGAAATGAGCATGATAATAATAAACTAATTGTTTGTGGAGTTCCTTACAAAGATAATTCATGAATCTGTACCTTTAATGATTTTTTTGCCAAATGTAAACTTTACAGATGCACATATTCGACATATATTCCAAACATTCTACTAACCGACGATACGGTAGATGATTTACTTGGCCTCATCGGCAGAGCGGAAGTTCGCAAAAGTTATGTTCAAACTTGGAACGTTAAATGATGATGATCAGATCTTTCCTCTTGAGGAACCTTTTTCTCCCTCCATTATCATGATATGATGATATTATGCTAACAGTCAGTTTCTGTATTTTCTCTTCATCCGCTTTTCACTCTCATCGCCAGTTCAGTCTGGCTCAGCCCCTCATCATTTTTTTCTTCGTTAGGGACATATGTAAAAAAACATTGAACTTTTTCCCCAATTTAAATAATGCTAAAAGGATTCACTGTCTGAGGATTCAGCTCCGAAGATTCTAAACTTTAGTGGGAGCGAGCGTATGAAAGCCATCCCACCATTTCATTCAATAATGGTAATGCAACTCGTCATGTCATGCTTAATAAAATATAAAAAGGGTGGATATTCCTATTCCGTTTTCCATATCATCTCCAGTTTCACATTATGCACTCTTCTCACTCATTCCATATTCTTCGTTTTACAACAACGGAAAATATAAAATGATGGCTTTTGATCTTTTAGAAGCTCGCCTTTTTTATCCAGCAATCAGCTTGATTTACAGAAGCGGAGTTTCTATAAAAAGGAGCCACTCTATGAAATGAGAAGCTTAAGTGTAACTTATGGTAGCCTTACTTAAAATGACTCCTTTGGCGCTGTCTTTCCATTTGACTTTTTTTTTATCCCTTTCCCAATTCATTTAACAATGTTTTTTATCTCTTATGGTAGGATCCTGACTTACAATTTAAAAATCAAAACGTAGTCTACCTACTATCAAACAGTTCAGTTTTAAATATGGGATCAGCATTTTAAATGGTTTTATTAAATATGACGTGACGTAACATATAGATGACTGGGCGAACAAACGTCGTCATTTCTAGGAGATACATGTACTGCCATCATCATCATTAATTCTTGTATTTTACATATGAAAAGTAAATATGAAAGTAGAAAGGAAAACTATGAACTTTCCAACAAGCAAGCATATTTTCGTCCACCTCTTTATGATGATCAGCCTGAGCGAGAATGATCTCCTGGCTGAACCACTGCACTACTAAGTGCAAAGTAATGTAACATTATGCAGGAAAAGAATCGTTCATAAAACACAATGAGTTTGTCAATGATGTCTGTGTCTGAAACTGAAGTTGTCCAGCAAATGGGCTCCATAAAGCACACGCATATCGTAAGTAGATACCATGAATTAGTTTCTTTAAAAATATAAAAGTAATCAAAGTGGAAACGAAAAAAGAGGGTGTGCGTAATAGTGTGCTTAGGGGAGAAGCGTAGGCGTTCCTAAAAAGGGTTGTAAAGCACCCCTTGTTTTAGATAGCAGAGAAAATGCAATTAACAATATCGTGGAGGGTGCGAAGCAAGTAAAACTACAGGATCCACTATACGTTATTATTGTTCCTTAATGACAATTTACAATCCAGCAACATCAAATGGATTGGTTAAAGAACTTGAAATGATTACATAAATACAACTTAAGTAACATAAAGCATTAAGATGGTTTTTAAAAGATAAAGGCACATCCTTAATTTGGTTTTATTAACAATAATTATTGTAAACTTTTAGTATATTATCCTAATCATATGCCCATTTGATAGGATAAAACGCATTTTGGAGTCACATTAGCATTTGAGCACTTAAAGCTTGATGATAATGATATTGATGTACTATCTCTTTTCATTTACTATCTTGAAGCTTTTATGATGGTCGGCTAAAGACAGTGGTAACATACTGCCAGTTTTCATTGCGTTCATTTAAAAAAAAATTAACGAAAGGTTAAACTGCTGTTTTGCATTACAATTTAGCAATGCTGATAAGATTTTAGCGTTTAATTATTCAAACTTTGGTAATATTAGAAGCATAATGAAAGAAACAAAAGACATTCACTAATCCTGCCTGTTACTGATTATTTCAATCATGATTTATAATAAAAGTGAAAATGTTAACGAAGATTAAAAATATGGGATGGTTTTCGTAGAGCCTCATTCAGTCAATCCTTTTTGATTCAGCCTGACAATCCCTTTCTTCTTTTGCTTCCAGCAGGTTTGTACAATTTTGTTACGTATGACTCGGGAGGAACGCAGTTTGGCCTGTACCTATACACAATTTATTCTCTCCTCAAACATAATTAAAGACCCACCCACATCTGAACCAGGAAAGTAAAAATTCTCCATACCATCATCGATGAACATGCGCACCACACCTTAGCTTAGGATTGGGAGAGTAATAATAACGTGCCTGGAGGAACTGTATGACGGAAAACATGAATGAAGAAAATACCTTTCCATCAAACGAGAAACTCTTTTCCAGTGTCTAGAAAGGTGGGTAAGCAAACTTTTTGAATGTAATTTTGACTCTGTCGAAATCACAGCCGTCATTGTGTATAAAGCCATTTTCAATTACCTTTCGGGGGACACATCGCCACAGAAAAGATTTTTCAGAAAGTCCCCCAACAGTAAAAAAAAGTAATTTGATTTAAAGACAGAAATTATCGGTGAAACTTTTGTTAGTATGGTCGCCACTTTTACAATCCAATTTTTGCCATTTTTCACAAGAAAGTTTTCATTGTGTACAGATAATTTAATTTGCTCCGTTACGCAAACCATCAAAACAAACTTTTCATACAACTTCCTTTAAGTAAAAGCACTGCAAAATTCCTATTACACTTACTGATTTTTCAAATAAAACTAAAACCTTCAAAATGTAAAGTTTAAAAAGAGGGAAAGTAAACGAGCTTTTTTTCGGCAATTGTCGACCAGAAATGTTTTTATATAGAACAGAAGAAGAAGAAACATCCCCATATGGGAAAAAAGGGGAAAAGATCAAATACGAAAAAGAGAAAGTCACACACAAAAACAAACCAAAATGTCAAGCCTTTGGCGTTCCAATTTCAATTACCGATGACGATGACGATATTTTCCCATGTCCTCCCTTTTGTTTGCATTGCACTTGCAAAAGGAGTTTTTGTCTTTTTTCATTCCATATAAGTCTACAGCCATGCATAACCATAAAACAAACTCGTATTGGAAAATGGAGTGACAAAAGGCGATGTAACGTATATAGAAAACTTCCTATTCGTAAATATTTTTTAGTGGGAGCGATGATAGCATGTCGCATCATCATCTTCTCATTGAACAAGTCCATGTTCCAAATGGTCTTCCCCAAATATGTTATTCCTCCGGACAAGAAGGAGCTTCTTCCCTCCACAGCTTCTCGTTTGCACTAGGTCTTGGTTATGGTTGGTTAGTTCCACATTTTAGGTTGTCGTCACATAAAAAAACTAAGGAGCTAACTGAAGGTAAGGGCTGGTATGCCTGCCAGCTAGAGCATCATTACTTCACTTGAAATTTCCGATCCCACAAATCGATCGTTCTTTGAGAATATTTCCCCCTTTTAGTTTTCCTTCCTTTTCACATCTTTGCTTGAACTCCTTTCCAGATTGTAGTAAAAGCGTGCATGCCTGTTTTCCTATATCAAAGTGGAGCAGCTTGTTTGTCAGACGTAATCATGGCGTCTGTCAGAAACTACTCATTTTTAGGTCGTAAACGCTCCCATTTACCCAAGTATGTACACTTCCTACAACCATGTTTGTCGAAGGTAGATTCATACATCGTAAATTGCATAGTCGATGGCAGTGGAGGGCCACGAAAGTGTGTGCGCTTTAATATCGGGAAATGTTCCCCTTTCCCCCTACTTCCTTTCTTTATTGCTTCGGTTCATTGTGCAAACAAACCTTGAAGGTCTTTACTTTCCCCTGTAGAACAGTCTGGAGGAACATACCTTCACCGCCTTTAACCCACCCACCCCGCTAATGCGATCCGATGCTGAAGGAGAAAGTAAACAGGAAAATTTAATGACAAGCTCTAATGCAGCCTTGCGTAGATAGCTCAAAGGAATTAGCTTCCTTCTTTAATAATTTCCTTCAAATTCCAATATATTTTTCTTGACACCATTCTTGTTTAGGCTGCCAACTAGGTTTGAGCAATAGCTATTATTTTAACTTTTAAAGTGCTTTTAAAAGACAATCGACAATCTATTGTCATTTAGGTTGACATGGACCTTGCCTTCATCTCATCTCATACTCTGCACTCTGCACATCACGTTGGTTAAAAGGGTGAGCCCACTTAATGGGAATGAACTTCTTCTAGCCGGCACCATCAGACCCATGCCAAAACAAGTTTGAGTGTAATTAAGTGCATTAACTTCATTAAAATAGAAACATGCATGTAATAATAAATGTGTATTAAAAATTAAAATACTTTTATCTGTTAAGGTAAGATCACTATAATATCAGCATTCTGTTAATCAGTATGCACTTCTTCATGCTACGTCTCCTTCGGCTATAAAATAGCTTCCTTTGACTTGTTAATGTCATGTTTCTTTATTGAACGCTGGATTGAATTGGGTTTGGTAAGTTTGCATTCACGAGATAATCATCTTCGAAATTTGTTTGTGCATTAATGCATAGCAAAACAATTTTATAAATAGTACGACGGACATAAACACGCCGCCTTTTCAATCATGATCAACAAGGCAGCTTTCAAGTCAGCGAAGGAATTCGTGATGATTGATTTGATTAGCTCAAGCATTCATATTCACTTTTTTATGACTATGACTTTTACCTGTTCTCCATGATCCAGACATACTCAAGCACTGCATCTGCATTTCTACCTTGGAGGTTTTCTTTTCATCTGAAGAAACGCATTCATCCTGTGAGGACAGTTGCCAATGCCAGTCGGTCGGTCGGCCAGCCAGCCTAAAGTCATTTGAGTCGATATGACCAGGAAATAGGAACAAAAAGCTTCATGGCTACAGCAACAACCACACTAAACCCTTTAGGCCATGACATGGCACAAGGTTCAAAACTGTTGGCAAGTAAGTCCCTACTTCAATTTCATTTTACGATCGGATCTCCGTCGACGTTTTTAAAGATTCAGACTGTTATGTAATGCAAGTCTCGTTTTTAACATAACAGCTCAAAAATTGAATGCCTTGACGGGCTTCACTTGATCTAAGAGGCATTCATACTTCCAAGCATCAAACGTCCTTTGACATCATCAACAATGGACAAAAACGAAAACATGAAGGTAGATGGATGAACAAGAGTAGAAAATAAGGTATAAAAAATAGAAATCAATTTATGTAATGTCATGCGTGCAAGAGTAGAAAAAAAATATTAATTTTCTTTGCCAGCTCACACCATCTTCCTTATCATCATCATCATCAAATCGAAGGAATGGACATAGGTTAACAGCATTACCCATTGAATAATGGAATTGTTCATCAATAACCATTCCCGTTTTCATCTTTTCTTTATTGTTGGCTCTTTCTCTTGATAATCTTTCTTTATTGATGACGATTCGAATTTTCAAGCAAACAATTTTTGAGAAGCGCGTGTGCATGCATATATTTCTTTTCTGTTTATTGAACAGGTTTTTTTTATTTCAGAAGAGATTTTCTCCAGTCATCATCGCTCGTCTGAAACTGATGTCGATATGCGATGAGGAGGATGATGAAATGATAACCAATCCATTCTTGAAACCACATGGAACTCTACTGTAATTGCCTTGCGTTGCGCAATCCGAGACCCTTGTTATTTCTTCCCATAAACTTGACTCATCTTTCTGGGCTCAGCAGATCATCTCATTTTGTCGTTGCCGGAGGATATTATGATGGGGAAATCAAGTTGGATGAGCGGAAGAATAAAAATAGAAGAGAATTCAAGGAAGGGAGACAAGAAGGAGGCCATCATCCTATATTCTACATTGTAGTAATATCAATACTTTTTTACACAAGTACCAATGATAAGTATGCTTCAAGTATATTTATGTATATGACCACTTCATCGTATTTCCATCATGGTGTCCTTTTTTACCAACCTTTTCCCACAAAACATTAAGTGAATACCGTTCGTATTCAAGTTGAAGGAGTAGCCTCTCTTTACATTCACTTCTTTTTATGTACTTTTTCAATTTCCAATTAACGTATTTCTATGATTATTACGTAGCCATCAGCTAACCATTAACAGAAAAAAAAATACAAAAAAAATTTCTGTTTTGGATGAAGAAAAGGGTACACAATATCTTAATAAATATCAGTACTAGTTTATCGACAGCTATTTAAAAACCTCTTTTACTATTATCGTTAAAAAACCTTGTAAGTGGTTCTTATCAAATCATCAATGTAAGCATACCCCGAAAAATATGATCTGGAGGCATTAGTTTTTCTTTGATTTATTTTTATGAGTGAAGTACTAAGGAAGGCTTGCTGTTTTATACAATACACTAAACCATATTTGAACTATCAACTGGAGAGGAATGAAATGAAAATAAACTGATATTTGGATGGTGGGAATTTTTTCCATATTGTAGAAGAGCATTCGTTCTTTTGCATTTTACTTGTGTTGATGACAACCGACCGGGTTCTTAACACCCGACCGACTGAAAATTAATTCTTACATGAACATTTTGTTAGTCACCTTAAGTTATCCTTTACGTGTTGTATAGATAAAATATCATAGTAGTAGCTCTGATTCATATTTAGCGACTCACTAATCTAATCAATATATCGCTTCTAGGTACAGTCCACAAGGTTCGTAATTGATTGAAATAACAAGAGAAAAATAAACTTATATCAAGTTGAAGTCCTCAATATCCGAAACAGGGTGACACTAACCGTAGTCCTCAGCTCACTTCTTTTTTCTCATCTTTTTCCACTTGTTTAGCTCAGGGCTTAAAATCACATGAAAAATATTGCATTTCTTTTTGCTTGTTGTACTTTAATTTCCCCCACCACATGTTCTAATTCATTAGCTGGATTTGCCTCAAGCTAAATGATCTGAATGAGATTGGATGAGTAAGCAAAATCCAAGCAACTCAATTAGTGGAGTGCCCGTTGAATAAAAACAATACTTGGGCAAATAAGCTCATTACTTTAAGTAAATCTACAAGATGCATTAGACATTATAACGAAATATAGTTGTTTCATTTCATATCGATCTCATCATCTCTCCATCGCATCAGAAAAGAGTAATTTTTTTCTTTCTTCTGGCCACACTGTATCCACCGTTGTAGCTTCTGCGGATTTCAACACTAATTGGGACTTCATAAAAAAAACGGAAAGTTTTTAATCTACAATGAGCTGGCTTCAACCATCTTAATTTTGACAAGAAGACCACTCGCCAACAACGACAGCTTAGAATGCCTTATCGATCATTTCCCTAATTAGTGAAATGATTAAACCAAACATTATTCCTGATTAAATTATCACGGTTCATTTATAAACAAGACTGACTGAGCAAAAAAATATTTGCACGTGTCTAAATTAAATTACCCCGATGAGCATAGATATATACCTATTATACCACAATACCTGAAAAATAGCCTTTTGCTGGAATATAATATAATACGCAAAGTTGCATTGGACAAGTTATTTTGAGAGGGACACTAGCCATCTTTATTTTAGCGCTCTGGGCTACATAATTTGGGTAAAATTGCACACAACTACAGAATAACAGAATCAATTCTCTGTTCACGCAATAAAATAAAAAACGAGATAAGGGCAAAAATAGTGGCAACTGAAAAGAGGAACAAACTGGATTGTACCTTGAGACCTAACACAAAAACAGTTATA
>JAQGAI010002279.1:0-12626 GCA_034696905.1 Lepidocyrtus violaceus
GGTCGCTCTTGAATTGGTTACTTTTGAAGTGGTCACTCTGACCATGATTCCACCAAAATATGGGGGGTGGAGTGGTGACGGAGCTGTGTGTGATGTCACGGTTATCTCCATAAGTACGTGTAAAAACCGTGACAGTTGCATAGAGGGGTTGTTGATGGGAAATCAGTACCGTGACACACAAGTGACCTGGGTGGTGGGGGCTCAAAAATAAGGGAATTTGGATGTGTCTGAATTGCTGAATCGTGAACGGATTGAAAGAGCCTCCCCTTTCCCTGTAAATCCTAATTTTAATTTGTACAGAGGAATGAAGGTGAGAGAGATAATTAAATATCATATAAATGATCTAAAGCGTTTGCAGACATCATCAATCATGAAAGATTGATGAAGGGCCAACCAAAAGGAAGGAATGCTAAAAAAAGAATGCACTAATAGCTAATACTAAAAATGAAATGAGCAAATGCCTTATCATATTATAATTATGATCATAGTTAAGGAAAGGAGAGGTAAGACCAACCGAAATATTATCATCAATGAAGATGGGCACACGGCGATGTTTCAGTCCACGGTACGCAGTCTCACCTTCTCTGAAAACGTCAGTAAGACGAGCCATTTCTGGAGCCAACCGTCCCCAGAAGAATCTTCCCTCCTTATTCCTACGAAACGATGGATCTATAGCCTTCACTCAAAATCAGTTACTGGCTGTTTCCTCCACTTGGTAAATAACTTAAGGTAATCAATCAGGTAGATGGATTTTTAGACGCGTAAGACAAATGTTTTTTGTTTTGTTTTAAATATGTTTATCACTTAATCACTAATTATTTATAACTACTTAATCAAATTTGCAGAGAGTGGATGTCTACAGACGGACAAAATTCTCAGCTAACGACTTTCTCTACTAAGAAGAAGCACAGTTAACGGTATCTATCACAACTATAAACCTTCACCCTTGCAAGTTTTTTTTTTTTGAATATAAGTTTAAACAGTTAACTAGCTAACCAAACCAACAATTATTAGTTGCCTACAGTGAGTCTGAAAACAACTACTGTTCCTGACTGGATGTCAAAACTACTCCGAAGAAAACGCTGCGATGCGAAGAACTCTACACGAACCTAACGGCTACACCTCTGTCCTTCTCTGTACAGTGTTTATACACAACTTTATATACACTTTCCTTTTCTAACTAGTCCAGCCAGTACAATTAATTTTAATTATAGTTTCAGGTCACGACAGGTTCTTTAACTAGCAAAAATGATCGTTTCTTAACTTGTAACAGTCAGCGATGGAATTGGAGCCAGTTTATTTTTGGGCGTTAAACATTAAACAGCTACTGGAAGCAGTATTTTCAATTAGCTAATTGTAGTTTGTATAACTGTTTGTGTGTGAGCCAGATCTTCCGATTATAATTGCTGTTGTGTTGTTGCTTTTTAAATATTTAATCGTAAAATGCTGAGCAAAAATGTTTCTAGTTTAAATATATATATATCGTACATATAAATGCTTTTATTTAGCTGAGTTGATATTAACGTTGTTAGTTTCAAAAAACAAATCTCAAACTGGGAAGCCGTTTAGTGAGTGTTGTTGAAAAGGTTTTTTAAATTGTAAATGTTAATTGTAATGCATTTTTTAATGATGAAAATTCACTTCTTCGTAGTTTTCTGTTTTGTTTTTATTGTTATTTTAACATTTAAAGTAGTTACCCTTTTAGTTTGCTTGCTACACTTCGAAGAGTCGTCTCCCAATCAAGAGAAAATTAGTTAATGATGTGTAACCCGACTTTAATATTTCTAGTGACACATCAACGCACAAGAAGTTAATTGAGGCACTATAGTTTTTTTCCTCCTCTTCTCTTCCACCTTAAAAATCTGATGACTTTCGGTTGATGAGTTTAGTTGAGTCAGAGTTGGAAGCCAACATGGCTAACCATTTTGTGATTTTTAAGTTTAATGTCCTCCTCTCTCCTCCTCCTCCGCCTAGTTCACTGTGCTGGTACTGTTCTTCTTTAATTAACAACGGACTAACTCCTCAGCTTTTCCTTCGGATAATCAAAAAAAGTTTAACCGCGTTCCGCTTATCTTACTTTTTAACCTGGCGTTGTTGTTTGTTCTGTTGCACAGCCCCTTAACATTTAATTATCTCCCTAATTTATCCGAGCGAACCAAAATCAATCTTAATTGATTTACTTTTTTTTTCTCTTTAAGGTTGTGTCCTGTCCTGTGTCGTATCCCTGCTCAAAACTAATTAACATGTATTAATATACTTTACGAACCAGCACTTACTTTACTTAACCACCCCAAACAATCTTTTAAGCTTCAATTTTTAATTTAATCCACGTTTCAAAAAAAAAAATCTCAAAAGAAAGTAAGTTTCCGTTGTTTAAAGGAGAAGCCCAATTTGATTGTTGTATTGTTCTTATTGGCTCTACAACTGGTAAAGTTTATTATAGAGGCTTCGTAAAAATAAATGTACAAAAACTCGTTGAAAAACCCCTATTGTAAAAGGGAGTTCAGCAGACAACAGTGATAGCCAAAAAAAAAATATTACTTTAGTTTAGCATCATTTGTCAGTGGAAAAATATTTATTCACTTGAACAGTTTAACAGCAGTAGGGAATATTGTGTGTGTAGATGTGATACATGCATAATATTGTATTGTAGAGAGGTGTAACATAGATAGGGAAAGATGGATATTATTTTAGTTTTTTGGCGATGATGATGATATAAAATGAACGACGACAACGACCATCATCATCATCATTGAATCAAGATACAATACAATACAATCCATCCATGGATATGAATGTTTTACTCTACTTTAGATAAGGCTATTCAGCAATGCATATGCATGCATGCAATGAAGATGAGGAGGAATTGATGATTAGAGACTTCCTTATCCAACCAATACAAAACTGCTGATGATGCTGTGAAGTTGAAGTCAGAGTCAGCAGAAGAAGAGGTAGAATGAGTATGAGCCCAAACGAGTCTCGTTTTCTCACTTGAATTTGTGAAAAGCAAAAGGCAACTTTTTCTAGCAAGCAGTATACATAATGCATTTCTGGTGGTATGGTGGTGGTGCTAAAGTTGAGCGAAAAACATTTTAGGTACGTACGTGAAGTTTTCTCGCCCTTCTTCTTCTTCTGTTCTTCTACGCTTTGCCTGCCTTGTTTCAGTTTCAAGTCGAGTTGACTTCGTTCGTACTACGATGCGATGATAGTTTGTGTACCTTATATGTATAGTTATTCTTAGGCTATTGATGGGATACCCTCCTGCGCTGCGAGAAAATTTTATGTATTTGAATAACACATTCGATATGAAAAGAGGTGAGGAACTCTCTTTTCCCTAAAAGTATTACATTGCATTTTGCATTGTAGAGAAAGAGGGAGAGTAGAAGTAGTAGAGTAGAGGTATGCTATGATGATGATGATGATTTTGTTGTACAATGGAAATGTCTATGTTTTTCTTTTCGCCTTTTCGGTATTCGACTTCACGACGTATTTTAAAAGCTAACAAAATGACCACACAGAACACCCGACCCGACCGTCCCAGTCCCGACACACAAGCACATACTCATTATATGGATGGATAAGTACAGTACTTCCCTTTTTTTGGCTATTTACGTTTCTTCTACGCGTTACGTTCTGAGATCTTTGTAGTAGTGGAAAAATTCGAGGATACAACAATGGGATCGCGGATATGGTCTGATGATAGTTAAAATTACTGTTGTGTAACAGTGAATAGACTTTGACCAACAAGCATAGCATTTAGCTTAGCTATAGGTACAACATAAGTTTTGCATTACAATCTGCATCTGACTGAATAGCCTAGCTAATGTAAGTAGTAGTCTGACATTATATGGCTAGGCAATTGATGCAATGACAGTAGACTAGAAGTAGCAAGTTGGGAACGAATGGGAGGAGGGAGGGGAATGAATGGAAATGGAATGGATGCAGAATGCAGATAATGCAGACAGGATAAATACTAAGGAACGATATATGTATACTTAATTGCAATACAAGAAGGGAAAGGGAAGTGAGATTTTTAAGACTTTTGGGTAGTGTAGTGCCTTTAAAATATTTTGTATGCGCTTTGTATCAGGTGCCTTTCAGTGCAGTCCCAGCCCCAGTCAACACTTCGTCGTCGGCTACTTACTTAAGTACTTGAGGGCTAGGGCCGCGGTTTCAGCTCATTGCCAGGCCAGAAATAGACAAAGACGGAGTTTTGAGATACTAGGGGCGCATACATATAAGTAAGCCTTAATTGTTAGCTGTTTGCTAGGCTTCGTTGTGGGTTGCGGTTAGCTCTGCCTTTGCCCAAAAATAATGATTCAAGCCGAAATGAACTTAAACAATGAACAATACGTTTCTGTATCCGACTTTTCTTCAATACTACCTAGCATTTTTGCTATAAATGGCATTGTTTATTTATAATTATACGGGAAATAATAATCCCTCCGTCGTCCGATTTGTAGTTTAACCTACTTGTTGAGAGGATAAACGTAAAAGGTCCTTTACTTCCCCTGACATATGCATAGGTTTTACGACATCGATGAAATTATAAAGCTGAACAATTCAATGTGTGGCTGAGTATTGTAGGTCCTTTCCCGATACTGCATTGTTGGAATTGTAATTTGTAATGCACAGTGGAAAAGTACAACTTACAACCAAACGTTCCAGTCGTTCACACAATTTATATGTGCTTTACCTGGCTCCCAAAATCACAGTCACCAATTATAAAAACGACTTTGACCCAATTCTTCTACGGACGGATGTTTAATACCTATAGATCCTTTATGAAGATCTGGATACTTTTATTTTTAGCCCCAAGAGAAATTGAAATGAACAAGAAGAATGATGAATTCATGATGAGAGTGATATGATCGAATGAGAGAGTTATAAACTAATTTGACTTGCAAGTTACCGTTCGTTCTACGTGAAAGTAAAATTCTGCGTTTTATACTATCTTGGAAATGATCTTGAAGTTTCCTGGATGCATTATTTTTTATTTCAAGTTAAATCCGTTCCGTCAAAATTACAAATCTTTCATATTTCATGGAGTAGGCTATATATTAACCCAAAGTAGCACATGCTCAGAATTTATATTCAATAAAATTGTCAAACATTTATGGAAAATGGGGTTTAAAATTCATCTTTCGTCCTTGTCCATTTCCTGTCGAATCCTAACTTTATTGGCATGATATGCTGGTCCATACTGACGAATTTGAGGCGAGGGGGCCGAGAGAGTGGAGAAAGAGACAAACTACCAATTTGAACCGTCGTCGAAGGTAATAATAAAATAATAATTTTTCGTCAAACCAAGACGATGATGGATCGGCAGATGGTGAAAGAAACATCATCATTCAGACTTGTTTACATTATAGAACAGGAAATGAGAGAGAAATTAGACATTATGAGTATTAATTTGGCAACGGAATTAACTTCAAATTTTATTAATTATAACATAAGTCGCTGTAACGCAAGGTCAATATACATTAGGAATAGAATAATACCTAACGGCCTCTCATCAACATCAATTCCCTCTCTCATCAACTCTAAAAATATCGAACAATTGATTTCTTTGAATTGAATTATTTAATGCATTTGAGTACAAAAGATTAAAAATTGTTGTTCATTAATGAAGTCCAGTCCAGTGCGACATACAAAGGACATTGCACCTTGTTTGATTTGTTCTGTCCAGTCGTCCAGCGCCAGTTGAGTCTGTCAGACCCCATTATGCATTCCATGCATCCATGCAACAAAGTAAATCATGCAAGTTCACCAAGCCATGCATATCCCAATCCCAATTCCCAGACCAAACACAAAAAAGTGTTTCAGGTTTTGTTGATATTTTGTCGGTCTCCCCTCTTCCATGTTTATTTGACCACATGCAGCATAATATCATGTGTTAAAACTTGTAATAAAAACATCGCATTTGTTGGGATTGGGATGGGATGATTCTTTCTGCTGATTCTCTATCGATGCGATGATCTATGCAACTTGTCTTTTTGCTTTTTCTTCATTCAAATGAGATGAGATGTTATGTTGTTGGTGAGTAAATTTGAATCATATGTTGTGTTCCTTGTGCTAAGCGAAGACGACCTTTTTTAGCCAGGCAGTGCAGTTTTAGCAGATATTTTGCATTTTACTGTACAGTCTTTCTTTCTTCCATTTGTCAGCCTTCGTTTTTTTTTTAAATATTTTAACTGCTGTTGATTTAAAGAAAAGATTAGAATTTCCAGGAAACATAATGATTTATCATGTGAGCTGTCTATTAAGTGAGTATGTAGTTGTTCGTGAATATTAAGCAATACCACAGAAATTGGAGCGAGAATTTGTGAGTGACCTGAGCTGAGTAAGTTTTAATTAAATCCTTTTAGTTTATTTATCCACTGGAAAATGAAAAGTGAAGGGATCATATATATTGGACATGTCCAGTTTTGTTATGTTATTAGGTTCAGTCAGCAAGTCACAAATTGCTGACTTCATTATTCTGCCCGAAGATGTTGCTTTAGCTGTTAGCTAATTTGCAATTAATGCTGAATTTGGTTCCCTTATAATTAAGATTAGCTTAAATATAATGAATAATTAGCAATGAGCTATCTTTTTTGTTATGAATGGACCTCCTCAAAATCTACTGACTAATGATAAATGTGAAGCGGTTCTAATTTGCAAATTCTTCAATTTCCAACTTTATGTGTAGCAGGTTATTATAGTTCCATTTCTGATATACCTAACACGAAATAAGAAGGGTTTCTTTAGGAAAGCTGTATGATACGCTTAATACATGGCATAGGAAAGATGTAGACCTGCGATATTAAAAATTTGGGCAATTTTCCAGCATGACATTTAAGAGGGATTGCTCATTATTCCTTGGGTGTGCTTTAGTTGACACATAAGCGTCATCATATCATGATGAAATCATTAGTTTTTCTTATTTCAAAGTTTTTGGCTCGCACCTTGAAGGTTTAAGAAAAGAGTCATTTGGAAGTGTTCATAAAAAAGAGTAGTGCCGACGCAAAAGGAAATTGCTAGGGCAAGCGGGGTTCTCTTGTATCTATTGTGCTGTGTGAAATATAATACGGCAGATTATATTATCAATTATAGATACTAAAAAAATAAATATATTAATTGGCCACAATAGATAAATTGTTTAGAATGAAACATGGTTGTACATATATTTATGTAATAATTCCTTGGTTTTAATTGCTAAAATTTTGACTTTGTACAAAATTTTCAGAATTTCCGCTAGGTTGGAAAATGCTAATGGTGTTCCAGAAAAGAGTCATCAACCAATTAACTGCACTTAATCAAACAATAATAAAATTCATTCCGTGCGTGCGTCCGTGTCCAGTCTGCCAGTTGGGGAATGAAGAAGCAGATCAGTGAAAGGATTGAGCATGAGGTATTTAATTCGAAATTCATACGTTACGTATCGATCATTATAAGCTAACGTATGAAGTTAATATTAATATTATGTCCCTATTTTCATATGTCATTTTTCAGACACCACAACTGATTTATGTAAAGGGCTTTTCATGGGGACTTTGAGTCGACTCTCTTCCAACTTAAGTGAGGCCAATTCTAAACCTTAAAGCTGTATCATTGAGAGAATAATCGGTCTGGATATGGCTCGGGACGAGAATGACGACATTCTGCCCGATCAGGATGCGGCGAAAGAATTTTATGCGAAGTATGAGCCGAAGGAAGTGCTGGGAAGGTGAGATAATATTTAATTGCCCCTGTGCCCTGGTTGTTTGGATATGAATATGGAGCTGTAAAATTACTATCAGTAACTTTAACGTTAATTGACTTTTAAACAGAGGGATAAGTTCAACGGTAAGGAGATGCGTTGAAAAAGAGACTGGGAGGGAGTATGCTGCAAAAATCATCGACCTGAGCAATGAAGATAACAACGCTCACACAGTTCGAGAATCCACGTTGAGTGAAGTCCATATCTTACGTTTGGTAGCTGGGCATCCCTATATAAGTACGTTGTAGGGAACAAAATTTCACTAATTTTTAAATGTAGTCTATTTTAGGTCGAATACATTTAAAATGGATTGCTAAATTATGCCTTTCGAATCGTTTTCTAGTTGAGCTTCACGACGTATTTGAAAGCAATACGTTTATTTTCCTCGTGTTTGAGCTGTGTCGGAATGGAGAACTCTTTGACTACCTAACTAACGTTGTTACTCTATCTGAAAAGAAAACTAGGTAATGTTTGGTAGATAGTTCGCATGCATTTTCGAAATTCTGTGTCTGAAATATTGATCAATTAATTGAAAGATTAGGTTGTTAATTTCTGCATACTTGTATATTTCAGGTACATAATGAAGCAACTTTTAGAAGCACTGGAATATGTTCATACTAAAAGTATTGTCCATAGGGATTTAAAACCGGAGAATATACTTCTCGATGACAATTTTAATATTAAGCTTACGGACTTCGGATTTGCTAAGGTTCTTCAACCAGAAGAGAAGTTGTTTGGTAAATCAATTACATATTTGCAAGGACGATGTACGATCTGAAGATCACAATGTTGTTTTTATAATGATCTTATCCATTGTAGTCGAAATTATTCTGTTAATCCCGGTAGTCTGTATAGATTACATTAGATTTATATTAGAAATTCAAATTAGAATTGTGAGATAACCGAATGGAGTTGAAGCAAATATTTTACAAATCAATGCAATGACTCTCACCTGTTTATGTTTAGATCTGTGTGGAACGCCAGGGTATTTAGCTCCAGAAATGATTCGATGTAACATGTTCGAACATACCGATGGATATGATCAAAAAGTTGACATGTAGGCGATTTTACCATTATTTTTAAATGAATTTACTCATGTTTGGTTTCTGGATTGTGTTTGCATGTCTTCCGGGTTACTACGGCTGGTTTCTTCTTCAACTCTTTGTTTTATTGGATGGTGATTGGTGGTGTTTGTTTGACTGACAAAATAAATGTAGAGGTTTGTGGGACGCCGGGATATTTAGCACCAGAGTTGCTCAAAGCAGCGATGTACGAGGATGCTCCCGGATATAATGAATCTGTAGATGTGTTAGTACTATTATTATCTTTTAATACACTTTTAGTTCTAGATCCCTTCATTTTCAATCTAACTTTATATGTTTTGGTTTTCTGCTACGTCCTGTCTAGAACTGCTTTTGTCGCTTTTTATCTTGAGTCAGGAAACATATTTTATAAAAGTTTTTTTTGTTGTGTTCATTAGGTGGGCTTGTGGTGTGATAATGTACACATTGTAAGTAACATTATTGTTGAATATGTTATACTGCTGTGTATTTGTCATTTGAAGAGTTTGTAATTGTTATATGGTTATCAATTAATAGATTGGTTGGCTGTCCTCCATTCTGGCATAGGAAGCAGATGGTAATGCTGAGAAACATCATGGAAGGGAAGTATTCCTTTTCTTCTCCAGAGTGGGATGGTATAACAGGTTAATGTCTTAAAAAAACTCCCGCCTTATTGCCATTATTTATTATATTTATGTGAGAACAATATTAAATAATAAATTAATGTTAAATTGTATAGAAGCTCCCAAGGACCTTATTAGAAAGTTACTTGTAGTAGATGCTTCACAAAGAATTACGGTGAAGGAGGCGTTACATCACGAGTTCTTTGAAGTTGTTGTGAGCTAAAAATGATTTTTTTTTTCAAGTTGCTATCATATTTCAAACTGATGTATTTTTTTAGATGATGTGAAAATGATTGAAATGATTTTTCAGCATTGCAACGTCAAAGTATTTGATGCCCGCAAGTCCTTCCGTTTTGCCATTTTATGTGTTAGATGTGCGGTGCGCATTCAACGCCTTAAGAGGACGCCTGAACCTTTATCGATCTCTGCTGCTGCGGTAGATCCTTATAGAATCAAAGCGTTTAGAAAGGTAACAGTTTTTTACATTTCCATAAACTTACTAAACAAACGTACCTATAAATTAAATTAACTATAGGAACATCGAATTAATAAAAAAATTTGTTTAGGTTGTAGACAACTGCGCCTTTCGTGTTTATGGACATTGGGTCAAGAAAGGTGACTGCCAAAATCGAGCTGCCCTCTTTGAAAATATACCGAAGACGGAGCTAAAAAATTTATACGTTAGTAACCTGAATCGTTTGTGATGATGACTTTACACGGTAGTTTCTCTATTCCGATGTGTACATTTAAGTTGTATTTATTGACACCAATATTTGCAGCTAAAATATTCCTCATGTCAAATAGTTGCTGGCGATTACTTTGTGAAAGGGTAGACATTGCTTTAATTATCGTAATTTATACATTATTAAGACGCGTGCATCATGAGTGGATGTCCAAAAACATTTATACCTGTTATGCATCAAACGATATAGCTGAGAGTCATTTCTTCGTGAATTACATTTTGATTGAGTTCAAATTCCAATTATTGCCAAATCTCAAATGAACACAGTGAAAATGTGTTAGTGCTAGTAGCAGTTAGGTTTACAATATTAACTTTTAATGATACATTCAATGTTTTTTTTTGTAAATTTCGCGAACCTATAGTAACGTTTAAAGTTGTTAGAAAATTCATATTTGTATTTTCTGAAGCATTAGCACAATCCTCTCTTTAGAAGGATGTGTCTGATGTAATGCAAGTGTGAGAATTTATTCTGGAGAGTCCCCAAAGATTTCTCCAAAAACGTGTACTTGAAAAACCGACATGACATGTAATTTTAACTGATTGTGCTAGTTTGTTTGTACCAAACCAAGTTTCAATATGAACTCTGTGATTCGCTGTAAATAGAATATTTGTTCACCTTGCCTGTAGTATTGATATTTTCTAGTCTGTATATTCTCAACGATGTAATAAATGAGTTGATAAAAAACATGAAACGGCTACACAATGCTCTATTAAATGTATTTTGGATGACGCACGATTTCCATAAAAGAGAAATACCTATACGTGGGATTAATTACTATAGAATGAATCGATCCAATCAAAAGGGAAAAAAATATTGATGAGTGAACAATAGCTCGGAGTTCATAATCTCATCTATCCGGATCCCTAGTTGAGGTGAGGATGATGGGACATTATGATCCAACATCAATTTTCATACTTACAGTCGATGAGACGAACTTGGCAAGTTCCGATGTTGATGCCTCTGCTTATTGACGTGCCGTTGTTTGTTTTTGTGTCTCTGTCTCAAATATATTGTCCGCCCAAAATGTTTTGAAAATAAAAGTTTAGAATCGGTAACAAACAACCCATTAAATTCCGTTGGATACTTACACGTACACGAGAGAAAAAAAAATATCAGATGAAATTGCTAATTGTACGTAAGACTAATTGTAAGTAAGAATCAAGGGCTTATACAAGCTAAAAGATGCATTAGAGTACTGAGACTGACTGACAATTGTAATAATATTTCAAGTTTTGAACAGTTTTATTACGTCTTATTTTCAACAGGATCAACAAGATTGTAAGAAGAAGAATATTTTACATTTTGTTTTAATCTACCTCCTTATAATACAACTCCCGTCCCATCTCGCATATATCATTCCCATTATCATTTATACTACACAATTCTTACACAGAGATAGAGAGAGGACCTACTTTTCTTTGGAATTTCTAACTCGTTCGAATTCATTAATTAACGTTCCCCTTCACCATCCCGGCATGAGGTCCGAAATCCAGGTTACACAACATAATAATGTGGATTGGCTACGCAACGCAGCCTTGTTTCGAATGGTAAATATATTATGTACAAACACATATAAGGACACACACACGCTCACCATGCATCATTGGCATCAAGAAATTATGATTAAGCAAAATTTTACAAGAAACTGGAGCCTTTTCTTCCCTCTAAAAACGCCACTGGAAAAAGATCATCGTATCCTTTACAGTTTTTGATAAGCATCATAATCATCATTGTATGATGATCATAATCATCTTTTATGGCAGTGCTCCTTAAATCCTCATAAAACTACACATTTTAAAAATAAAAAGTTGCCACATAAAAAAAAATCATGTTAAATATGCTTGTCTGAAGCCCGTTTTTTGTTATTAAACGAAAATGTAGTCGGCACCGTGTAGACATGAACAAGTGGAGTTGGAATGAATGTGCTTCCATTTCCCATGACAAGAGGGTTCCCGCAGACTTGAGAAGCGAGTTAAGAATCCGTTTGCTCGTCCTGAGCCAATGCATCGGTAGCCTGCGTAAGGACGCTGAGCAGCCGTCTCACACAAAGCGCATACCCGGTTTCCTATTTTGTACAAAAAACAACAACAACATGAAAACAGAATTTTCGTTCAAATTAGATATTTTATTTCCTTCGACTAAATTTAATTATATACGAATGCACGGTTGTTTTTATTGAAAAGCTCTTCTAGGAAACGGAAGCAATCCACACTTTACACTCGATTCGGTACATCAGTAAACCAGGCGAGAGGTTCGCATGTTTTATAGGGTGTTGTGCATATGCAACATCATTGCCAAGAGGAGATTTCGCAATTATTTAGGGTATTACCACCGCAACGTTGAGATGACATAAAGGAAATGCAATGAGTTTCAGGTAGTCTTCACTTTCTAGGATTACGTAATTGCCAGATGGCATGACATGACATGGCATATCCATCGCATCGCAAATAGTAATGGC
>JAQGAI010002280.1:0-12625 GCA_034696905.1 Lepidocyrtus violaceus
CATAGCTATCTATTGCCGAAATCAGAATTGACAAATTCGCATCCGTTTTTGAGTTACGTAATCCAATTTGAAAGTGTTGAACCTGAGCTTTGACCCACTTCCGGTTGACCTGCATGCTCCATTAACAAACTCAACTGAGATATGATCCATAGCTATCTCTTGTCGAAATCAGAATTGAAAAATTCGCATCCGTTCTTGAGTTATGTGGAAACGGACGGACATACAGACAGACAGACAGACAGACAGACAGACAGAACCTGGCAAACCGTAACTCCGCAAAGCTCCTTAATAAATATGAATTTCAATGAGGAAAAAGACGAGCAAACAAGGGGAAAACATTTTTCTATTAGTCGAGTTATTGGATGACTTTTTAGGTGTTTTGTGTTTACGAATTTTTCATATTTGAATAACTTACATCTTATCAACATGGACATTCCAGGCTTAAATTTGATGAATAATATGAATATTTAATGAATACAAAAAAAATAACGTGATGAATTTTCTATAACGTATAAAAGACCACAAAAAAATTAAACAGACCATTCATACTTGAGTTCTATTAAGAGTATTTCTTTCCGTTTTTTTTGTCATTTTTCTATTTAAAATGGGAACCTCGATATCAAAGTTTGGAGATTGGTGTCGGAATGTTTTGAAAAATAAAACTGAACCCCAGAGTACAGTTGGAGAAGAAGAAGATTCCCAAGTCCAACAGGAAGAAATCAAAAACGAAGCAAGTTCATTATCCGTCGCACCTGCAGTCCATGAAGCAAAACAGCCTAAGGGGAGTGGGGGAAAAAAGTCCAAAAAGCAGACAGTCGTGATCGAAGTAGACAGTGATGATTCACCCAGTTCTCCTTCCACGGCTTCCAAGTTGAACTGCTCCAAAAAGTATTCCGCTCCAGGAGGACCTGCTGTCTTCAATAAATGGGGACTATTCAAAATCGTTGCCGCGTATGCAGCTTTCACCGCTCTCTTATTCTGTTATATAGAGCAAGCTCCAAACGCAGGTTGGCTGGTCTACTTGGTTGGTTTTTTAACCACTATTATTTGGACTCTTTTCTTCACTATCAGCATTACTATCCGGTAAGAAGTCATACATTAACAGGGCAAAAGGCATATTTGAAACGTCTCAAGAAATGTGGTTTTTGAAAATATGTTAATTTAAATATTTTGTTATATGTTTTTTGTTCTTTAATGTGTGCCACCGCAGTGTTTCCAGTATTGTTCATGTCAAAGGCGGGTCTCTTTGTTCTTTTTCTCACGCTTGCATGGATTTCTTTGCAGGAGTCTGTAACAACTTAATTACACGTTAAGGAGATAGTTGCGCAGAACACGTGGGGGTACAACGTATCAAATGAAGAGCACGCCAACAAATTTGCCGACTCGAAAGACGACTTATCTTCTCTACACCTTTGTTTCATCGGGCCGTTCTTGGTAATGTATGGTTATTCCATATTATACGTTGCGACGTACCCATTCCTCAGAGAGGAGGACAACGCACAGAAAAGGAATGCTTCATCCCATCAGGGCAAATCCACTTCCTCTCCTAACTACAATAGGACTCAAGTCGACCCAAAAACCACTTCAACAAATAACAAAACAAAAATGCGGACTGTTACCAAATGGTGGAATCAGTTTTTGGGCGTTGTAATAGTCATTATTATAAATAACACCGTCGTGTTTGATATCGTAGCACGATTCGAATACGATAATATCAAGCTGGGAATGGGAGTCACCTGTCTGGACATTCCTCAGGAATACAACAGCAGAATCTTACTATTTTTAGTGTTAAGTATAGTCTTGACATTTTTGTATTTCTGTCGCGAAAAAATGCGGGGAATGGAGGACGAGGTGATATCCTTTTTTTTGTCATTCCAACAAAGGACAGTGGTAGTGAAAAATTGAAACAGAAGGGCCAATCCATCCTTTGGAAACGCGAACCTGAAGCAAATCCTGAATCAACAACCACAGTGTCCAATGACGTCACATCTCATCCACAATCATCTAATCCTGGTGGCCGCTCTAAAGATCAAAAGGAAAATAAAAAATCTGGAAGACATGCATCCTCCCGAGTTGATTCGCCGGATCCGTTTGAGTCCATGAACAAATGGCCCCATTTCACGAGAATACCAGGAGTATTCGGATCTTGGATAAGTATCCGACTTATGACCACGTGCTCGGACACATGAGAAAGAAAAAAAAACTTACTAACTAATCCTGTTTTATTCATATTTTAGCTGTAGCATTATTCAGATTTATTTTACAAACATTTTATTATTAGCTCTACACTAGGTTTTTTATGCATACTTTATCATCTCTTTCTGTGTCAATAATATATTCTGGTGATAATTGAGACTTTCCGTAGAATAACCGGACAGATATTTTAGCGAAGCTTCGTTATGAAATAAAATTGCCATAACTTCGTCTGTCTGCAGTTTCAAAACATATTGGGATATTTAGGAAGAACGGCCCCTCAGTTCCAATTTTTCTCAAACTTGGTAGGGAGGGGCATCTTGACCTGTTGAGTCGATTGGCACTACTTGTAGTTGGGGCACGAGCTACCAAACTGACCCGGGTTTTCAAAGTTGATGGTTTGAAGACCCGCAAGCCAATTGGAACACTTTAGAGGCTCGTGCCTCAGATAAAAACAGTACCATTGGAATCAGGAGGTCAAGATATATAGGTATACCAAGTTTCAAGAAAATCGGAGGTGGGGGTCTTTTCTTCCGGAAATTCCCATATTTTAAAATCAGAGAGCTTCATCAAAAATTTTGGACATTCGTTTAATGTAAACCTTAGCAACGTAACTTCTGTCCGGTTACTCTACGGAAAGTCTCAATTAATTTAGACTAGCAATTAAAAAAATCAACGTTTTTTTAATTTCCATGTAGAATTTTGATACCGGTAATTTTTAATTCACAAGGTTGCAGTTCCCTCATTTGTTCATTTTGAGGATAATTGCTAATCTTCCTCAATATTTCAATTCATTTAAATACATCGGATCATTATTATGTAATTTTTCTTTAGGTTTCGTGCTGGTACATCCTATATAGTGTGTCTCAATGAAATGTCCAAAATATAAAATCGCATACAACTCAGAGACCACCAAACCGATTTTAATAATTGATATATGAACATATTCCCCAAAATCTAAAGAATCGGAATCATTAAAAATTGAGAAAGAATCGGACCAAACCTTCCTCAGAAAACTCCAAGTAGTGGTAGTAGTAGTAGTAGGGTTTTATTATTGACCATTTTTGCCATCATACACGGTCAATCATTTTCACTTTACATGTCATTTACCAATGAATTAGAATAATAGTAAATATACATAGGTATAATGTAAAAGGGTTAAATTAATATGTTAGTACAAATTCTCTGATTTTCATTGCTCTTTTCCAAAAATTGCATACAGAATTTATATAATACATATCATTACATTTAGAAAATATAGACTGTACAAAATTTTCTCTATTGATAATTGCATAGTTAAAATTTATATTTGCAAACAATTGCTTGCTTTCGCTCATATAATGGTTGCAATCGCAGAAAACATAAAAACTTGATATCTCCAAGTAGAGAGTAGGAATTGAATTTTTAGCGACTAACATGAGATAAGCTAATACCAAGTCCATAGCAACACATCAACAGTGATGCCAAAATCATCTTAGGGAGGGAAGGATGCGCCTTAGGGACATGTTTCAACCTGCTATACCCACTCTTAGCAAAACGAAATTCAACAGAAATTCATCATGAAGATTTAATTTGAGCTTGTCGAAAGTTTTGAGTTTTGAAAAACGTATATTTTTGATAATTTTTTCTTTTCCTTCTGTTACTAATACCATGTTAATTTTTTCGAAGTTTTTCTTGGACCCTAGTGGAAGTTTGTGAGGGACATGTTGAAGCAATTTTGGTCATTAATTTGAAAGCAAATTTATAGACGATTACACCGATGCATCGGGCATTGTAATATGTAATGTGGTTTCTGAGTTATTTAAATTTTTCGTTTTGTACATTTCATTGAGACACACTATACATGCGTACAAATTGAGTTGCAGAAACATTCACTGACTTTCCATATATTATTACCAGATGATTCCATATATAAGGTGGGCGTGGGAAATTTGTCCGTCGATCGGTCTGTCAGCGGCATAACTCAGAAACTAGAATCAATTTTCAAATTCGGTTTTTAGTGACAGGTTCCAGAAGCGATATAGACGAACAAGACCAAATATTATGAAATCCCATCAGCATGAAGTTGGTCAAAAATCAATAATTATACCTCATCTTTAATATCTTTAATAATTTGGAGCCATTAGCTGAGAGTTGGGTTGAATACCTAATTTACATACGGCTTGGCTTGTATGCATATGCAAATTTAAATCATATGCAAATTATTCTTTGCTTAGAGTTGGTTTGGGTAGGTACCCAATTTATATTTAGGTCTTTGTATTCAAATTTCTTATCATGTAAGTCATACAATGCAAATGACTTCTGCATAGGTACAAGTACAAGTACATACGACAGACATTCTCCCTTCACACCAATCGAACTGCATGTCTGAATGTTTGTAGAGATATTTGATAATGCATCAATGATCGCGAATAGATAATTTGCATCTGTCTAATAATAAATATGATGAAGTTGGATGAGTATGATCATAAATTTCCATCGCATAGCATGTCACGAATGGCAACGCTAAACGCTATCCATTGTTATTATGGCTAGCTTTTCAATACGATTTTTTTAACTTGGTGAAACGAGGTTATTGTATTGGCAGCGTATTAGTAACTTTCCGTGTGTCCGTCTGTCTGTAAACAATGCAACTACAAAATCAGCTTGGATTACATAATTTAGTAATCAGTGGCGGATTGATAAAATGAAAGGGAAAACCACTCAAAATTTGGTCAATTTATTTGAGCTATTTCTTAAACTTAAATTTTATCATCATCACTATTTTCACAAATTTTCCATCAGTCCTGTTTGTCAGGTTTGTCTTTGACAGTATTGTTGTTCCTACTTCCAATCAATAAATCAATGTTTGCTCAATCATAAAAATCACTAAACATAACATGAACATAAAACACCACAACAAAATTGTGGATGGCACCGATTGCAAGGTCAATTATCTGCCCTTGTCCAAAAATGAATCGAAATCCATGTCCCGTTTGTTTCTCTGAAGAACCGCTGCGCCGGCTGCGCTATTTGTTCTGATATTCCTAGCCCTACGTGTAACCTTCAATATAACTTGTTATTGTCAACATAACGTTTACAATTTCAAAACCACAACAACAACACATTTATCATTTTATGGAGGACTGAAGCGTGATATTATGCAATGTGTAGTCATTGTGTTAAGATGAATTGATGATGGTAAATGAGCTTAACTTCTGTTTCGAATAAAGCATATCAGTTCAAACCAGATTATTTCATTGTTATCAGCCACAGATTTTATGAGCATTTCTCGGGCTCGGTTGTAAAAATAGTATAAAAAGCTACCCAACCTACAGAAGCAGTCCAAACAATTTGAGCATCAGTTTTACCTGAGCCACAGATTAAATATCAAACTTTTAGATAGTCTCTTGCCATTCAAAAAATAGTACTGTTTTATAGTTCCATGATGAAGTCTTTCAGACTTTTGGTTCTCGTTCTAGTGCCTCTACTGTGTTTACTGTCCTACAGTTCCGGTTTCCCTCAAAATATGACTGCTGTGAAGTGCGATGGAACCCTACCAACCGGACGGGCCTACTTTGCGGTTTTATACGACAATGACGACTCAATCTACCTATTCGGAGGTTCCGATAGCAGAAGCGCTATCAGTGACACAGTAAAGTATTCCATTAGCAAGGATGCCACTGAACAAGGTGGACAACTTCCTTATGCTAACTACATGGGACAGGCAGTCATGAACAAATTGGGCAACATCTTCTACTTATCAGGATATCTTGAAAAGGACATCTTTCAATACTTTCCCGATCTCCATAGTTTTGTCAACGTTGCCAGTTTGAGAAAAACACACTATGATTTTGCCATAACCAACGCGGACAACAACACCGCTCTGCTGTTCGGCGGGCGAGATTTTCCCAGAAGTATTACAAGCCTAAACCTGAACACGCTTGAATCAGAAGAAGTTGCTGAGTTGCCGGAAGACGCCCATTACCCGGCTGCCATCTGGGTAGAAGAAAATGATGCTGCCTACATATTCAATGGTCAGACAGTTCAAAAATATTTCAGATCCAGCAACAGGGCGGAAAAGTTATCCGTCCAAGTGCCCATGAGAAGTTATGGATATGCAGCCGTTTGGGATGGTAGATTTGGTTATCTGATTGGGGTGACTTCCGGGAATCCACCTGAGAGTATTGTACGGTTTGATCCAGTAACCGAAAGCTTTGCATTTGTCCCATTAGAAGGCCATACGTTTGTGTATTTTGCCCCCGCGGTTTACATTGAAAAGTTGAACAGGATTTATACTCTTGGAGGGCGCTCTGAAAGGGGTGAGATGATATATCACGACGAGATCTATTACATCGACTTGGACTCTTGACGCACACAGCCTACTACAACTGCTCAAACAACTACAATAGAACCATCCCCACCCACCTCATCTCCCCGCACAACCACTACTCGAAATCCACTTCTCTGTCCCAATGACGACTCCATGGTAAAAGTTGCTCATGAATTTCAAATTGTCTTAAAATTCCTTCACCTTTGTAATATGAAATGTTTCACTTTAAAAATGTTACTAAATCTGGCAAAAAATTTGTTAGCCACCACCTGGAGACTGTCCACCCCAAGAACCGTTCCCAACTTATTTTCCATATCCCTACAACTGCAGGAAATTCTTCCAATGTTCTAAGTAAGAAAGCTAATTATTAGCAAAGCACAAGTTATATTACTACTTATCCTAACCTATCTTATTCTTATATTCGTTTGGATAATTATTTTCTAGCGGGGAAGCAGTCTGCATGAAATGTCCCGACGGAACTGTCTGGAACCAAGAATTGACAGTCTGTGACCGCGAATCAGAGGTAGGATGTGTCATCGTCACCACCACCACCGACAACCCAGCAGCCGTCTTGCAAGTCTAACCGCAGAGCTCCATCGTTAAACGTTTTAGGATTCTTCGAAAGTCATAACAATGAAATAATCTCTATTCTCATTTAAGATTCCGTTAGCAATATAATAAAATAAAACTCATTTGCATGCCAACCTGAAACAAATCAAATGAAACCTTAGTCAATAATCATTCCTTTTTCATTTAAAAGGGGGCAACGTAAAAATTATTGGTAATAAATTAGCTAAATTCATAATTCGTTAATCATCATCATCATCATTCCATGTTATAAATCCCTTACGAATGGGTGAGATGGGACGAGTATTTGAACAAGATGGTGAAATAAACTTATCTGATCCTTATGGAATTTTACTAAATTAAACTGACTTACTAAACGACTGTAAACACATTCAACTTAGCCAGTACCAATTAATTATTACGTCGCATATCAATCAATCAGCATCCATCCGCAATAATTACAAAATTAGTAATGCGTTTGACGGAAATAAAATCCTGTAATTTAATTTTAAAAAATAAAAAATATAAATTCAAATAAAAGAAATTTTTGAGCAATATGAAATATAATTGTGAGCTATTTAGTGGAAATTCCTTATATCATGTCCATATTTTCCGACTTTGCCGACCTGACACGTCTGGTACCTGCCACCTGCTAATGCATTGGTTTTGGTTTTAAGGAAGATAATAATTATCTATTTCCAGAGTCACGCAAATATTTATGGAAGTGCATCAATTTACTCAAGTACCTTCCAGAGACTTGCCTGGCTAATGGACTGCGAGTGAGTGAGGGAGGAGGAGGAGGAGGAAAGCAATGGAAAATCGATTTGTTCTTTCGTAATGGGCTGTTATTTTCCAACATTTGATTTTTTTATTCCAATTTTTTTTTGTCATGTCGTCATTTATGCTTTTTGCAAATCAACAATAACGTTACGGAAGGCGAACATAAATGAGTAAGCCATGTTTGATGGGGGGGAAAGTTGAGGACAAACTAAAAACGTTTCCGTTTCAAAGAAGATAACCAACAGAAGGAAAGGATTTAATAGATTTTGGCATTGGCTTGATAAGTGAAAATTGGCTGCCTAAAATTCCCTAATTTTCTCTTGTGGATTCTCACTCGGCTAATTAACTATGAAAATTTCACCGCTTGTGAATTTCGTATGGATAGTTCTAAGGTAATTTGTTACACAGTCAGGGGAAAAGTTTTATGTCCATTGATGGCAAGTCAATTAAAAGGTTTTCTGTATTCATTAAAATAGTCGGATGCCATTTGGGAGCTCCCAGTCCCCGGAAGAGAACCCGAAGCCACCGGACTATTTCAGTAAGCTTGCGCTCAATGTGGATGAGCTTCGAGGTAAACTAAATACATTTAAAAAAAATGAACATAAACTACCATGCAGGATAGACTGATCGATCAGGTCCCTTCACCTTATCATATCATGAATATAGGTTCAAGATGGTCTCTGGAAGTGTCCGGTAAAAGTAAAATCACCGTCTTTCACGCCTTTGAAATCCTGGACATCACAAAGGTGGACGTGGACTCGATGAGCATTCGGTAAAAAACTATTAATTCAATTAGTCATCCAGATAAGCTAGTCAGGGCTTATCAGTATCAGTGACTATTTATTTCGTTTTCCATTCCAGGATTGAATTTTACATGCGCCAACGTTGGCAAGCGGACGGGCTCCAACTGCCCGCCGGCCTCTTCAAGGACAGCGATTCCAACGACACCTTCATCAGCGCTGAGGAGGCCGTCCTCAAATCCGTCTGGTCCCCGGACTCCTTCATCCCCAATGCGCTGGACACCAAAATAGCCCGGTTGAATGCGGAGCACTCCGTCGTCAACATTTACAAGAACAAAACCATCACGTTCAAGGCCCGGATGTACGTCGTCCTCGGCTGCGGCTTCACATTCGAGTGGTATCCGCTGGACATGCAGGTTTGCGATCTGGTCTTCGAGAGCTACCGATATCCCGATAAGGTTGTGAGCTACGACTGGGAGCCTTATCGGGATCCCGTCATCGTCTCCGACTCCATCATCCTCTATCAGTATGACATCATGTTGCCTCCAAAGCGCTCCCAGAAGTCGAATCCCAGGTGGGGCGGCCGCTACAGCTATCCCTCTGTCAAGGTCACCTTCAAATTCGAGCGGAAGTTGGGGAACAACCTGATCCAGATCTTCACCCCAACTATATTAGTGACCATTCTGTCCTTCTTCTCATTCTGGCTGGGGCTGGATGCCGTGCCAGGAAGGATAAGCCTGCTAGTCACCTGCATCCTCACCATCGTCACCATGCACAGCGGCTTGAAAGGCTCCATCCCTCCCGTCCACTACATCAAGATGATGGACATCTGGATGATCGGCTGCATGTGCTTCATCTTCGGGGCGATTTGCGAGTTCATCGTTGTCAAGTACCTCAAGTGGCGGACCGAGCACGCCAAGAATGTCAAGGAGGAGCAGGAAAAGTACATGAAAAGCGCTAATGCTGCGGCAATGCAATCTCCTCCATCGATGATAACCAACCCCCTCCAAGCAGCTAATATGATGCAGCAGGACTACAATCAGCATCCTTACCTTCAATACCTCAAGAGCGTGGATGAGTCCTCCTCCGATGGAGGGAGGATGAGCCACTCCGCTCAAAAGCGACAGGCATTCCAAAAATCCCAGATTTATCCTCCGGGAGTGGTCCCTCCCAATTTGCACCCGGGCTTCCCGGGCGACTACGCATCCCAGGGGATAATTAATATGCATCAGCTAGCTATTTTCGACCATCCCAGGGGGGTCCTCCCTCCCCCTCCGTCCACCCCCCTTTGGGTGAAAATCGATAGGGTATGTAGGCTCCTCTTCCCCCTGCTATTTATCGCGTTTAACGGAGCCTATTGGCCCATTCTATTGATTGGCTCGGCCAAGCAGCATCAAGATAAGTAATTTGCAAAAAAATACACTCGGGAGACTTTCACCGGAAGTGAAAATTTAGTCAAATATCAAAATCATGCATACATTTTTTATTGTAAGATGAAAAATTAAATAAAATGACACAATTTTTTTGAGAAAGAAATAAAAATTTAATTTTAATTCATTAATTAATTGTGTTTTTACAACTGAGTCAAACTGTCCTCGATCTCGTTCTCCGCAAAGTTGAGGATCCTCTCCATCCACGGCTTCTTCTTGTATTGGCTCACAACCCGGTTGATGGCGTTCTTGGCGACTTGGCCGTAATTCCAGAGAACCTTCCGGTTCAGCTCTTCATCGTCCTTGACGCCATCCTCGCTGTTCTTCTCCGCCAGTGCCATGAGGTCCTTCACGATTTCCTCCTCGATCAGCTCATTCATTTCCTCGATGTCCTTGACAAACTGGCGCTTCTCGTGGTTGCCCAGCTTCTCCACAAATGGCTTCACTTGGACTGCCAGCGTGGCGTCGAATTTGAGGAGGTAGCGGTCCGTCAGTTTGATGAGGTCTTGGACTGAAATGCGAGGGTCACCCCCTCCATTGGCGGAAGGTGACTGGCGTCCGAAGCGGAAGGATTCCCTGGCAAAATCATCATCGTTATCGGCTTCATCCAGTTGATTTGTGGAAGGGAATCCCAGACTGGGGCAAACTGAGACGACTGACAGGATGACCCCGATAAATAACTTAACTTTAACTGTCTTCATGATAAAAATTATTTTTGACTGATTTTTTTACTCCACCAAGTCATTCAAAATGGATCTGAACTGCTCCGCCCCCACAAACCGCCTCAGTCTCCGATACCAACCGGTTTGTTGACTGGAGCCGATCAGCTCACTCAAAACTTGTTTGAAAATCTGGTTATCCTCGTCACATAAATCATTATGTTTATTGTAATTATTCCTCCCTCGTTTAACGGATTCCCGCTGATATTCGGAATGAACCAGGTTGGACAAGGTTATCACGTCCTGCTCAAAAAGCTCCTTTTCGTTCTCAGATAACTCGGCAAAGTTGAGGTCCGCAGCGAGCCGGAATTTTAGGATGGTTTGAAGCAGCCGCTCTTCCAGTGAAGGGCAATCGCTGGAAGGAGGATGGGAAGGAGGAAAGTCTTGTTGTTGAGTTTGACTATTTTCTGGATCGAGAAGAGGAAACTGCGGTTCCTCATCATCAGGAAAATGATGATGATGACGATGGTGAGGGTCATCATTTATTTGGCTTGGGGAGCCCCATGAGTTCTCATTCTCGTGAAGTTGGAGTCGTATTTGCGGTTGGTTGTAGTGGTCAGTTCTTCTTGGATTTTTTCCGGAGAATGGAATATCCCCAAACAGAGTTCCTCTGTCAGTGTCACTGTCACTCTTATAATAATTACGGGTGATGGAATGAGAGAAGGCCGATGGAGGAGGAATGAGAATGAGGGAATAAACCAGCAGCAGGATGAATTGGGGCAAGGTGAGACACTTCCTAATTTTCTTCATGGCAGCCCCTTTTTTAACGCTGGTCGCTTACCACAAAAATGTCAAGATAAGAAGAAACTTTTTAGATGGAAAACACAAACGAGCTATATGTCAACGTGGGTGGTCCTTACTTTTCCAAGAACTTCACTATTCCGACGATGATCCCGACCGAAATCAAAATGCAAACAAGCATGCCATGCCATTTTCCATTTACTTTCATGGATTTGAAGGATGAAGAAGCAGGGCCTTCAAAACAGCGCTGGGCTTTCTTGTGATTTTTGTTTTGCAATTTAACTTTTAAGGATGATAAGGATTTCATGCGGGTGGGTAACCACCGAACCATACTACAAGGATTCAAATGAAATGCTGATTTTTTTTGCAAGTTTGGCAAAGGCGGCTGATGCACTGTTTATCTTTTTGTTTTGCTGTACTTTTTACGAAAAACATTTTCTCCCACTTTTTTATTATTCCAAAAAAAAACAGATAGTTGTTTTCAAAACCTTAAAGCTTACGTACATTATCATATCATATTACCCACACGCATTTTTTATAACGGCTACGCTTTGTATGTTATTTATAATTACTTGCTTAAAATCTTATTTAATTACCCTTTACGTTAAAATTACGGTTTGAAGAAACTAGAACTGATATTTGGTAAGGTAAAGGTTCATGATTCATGATACACAGTTGAGGAATTTGTTGGATTTGATTACGTAACATATTTATAGGCTACTAAATACCTTCTTCAAATATTTGAATGGGTTATCAATATCGGCCATCATCTTATCTTCAATCAAAAAACAAACCGGGGCAACAGTTCATTCAAAAGGATTTTTAGCAAAAAAATAAAAATAAATACCAAACCGAGTTACAGCATTCTACTTTTGATTTCTCTGAATTTGTAAAAAAAAAAGGAAACAGGTAGGAATTTTGGGTGCGTGAAGTAAAATATGAATAGCCACAGTACAAAAAGGCCGAATCAGACTTTGGATCTGGCTGAACTAGAATTTTATTTCTGTTTTGTTCTTACGAAGAAGGTCTGCAGTATTTCACCTCAATCCATTTCATAACATAAAAAGTAATTTGATTTGATAAAATTACATCTTAACAAAAAAAAAACATAGTCTAGAGCAATTATGTATATTTATGGCAAAA
>JAQGAI010002281.1:0-12622 GCA_034696905.1 Lepidocyrtus violaceus
CCCTCTCATCCTTCTGCAGAAAGCGCTCAAGTGAAGTGTAATAATAACAGCAGTCTCTTTCATGTTGTTGATGTTGTTGTTTGTGAAAACATTAATGACTGCCCCTCAATCGAATCAGATTAACTTTTAGAGGGAAGACATATAATCCTGTAACTGATCACCTAAAATAGGAAAAACGCATCCGATCGATAGCATTGTCCCTCCACGTACACATCCAACAATCCAACCCGTCTCAGTCATAAATAAAATTCTGCTAAATGATATTGATTCCTGTGATCGGGAACGACGGCAGAGATTGTTTTGATTTTCCCCATTGTCATCCTTCCTTCCTCCTTGTCGCAGCGTTAAAAGTTATGCTTATGTCATTTCATATTACGAATGCCACTGGTTGCGTTTTCGTTGCGTGCTCCCCTTCCCCATCGGATTATCATGAATCGTGTGTACCCTCGAGAAAGAAAAGTTTGACTAAGGTTAGCGCAAAATCCGTAGTGTGAGGGCTTCCCCCAATTCCTTCCACGAGGAATTTTCCGACTTTTCTATCATCCCCTTCGCCATTTGCGAGATCACGAACCAAAGCAATTAGTTAAAGGTTTTCCTCAAATTCGACATTTATTGCACTTTTCTTTCGCATGATGACAAAAAAGGGGCTTGCGGTTCCTAGGCTCAATTTTTTTTTCGAAATTAGGTAGTTGCTTCACAGCTGCAAACAGTAAGTAAGTAAGTAAATGACGATTAATGATAGGAAGAACAAGAAGATAAGCCTGTTTTTGTACTGATGATCTGAATTGTTCAGAAGCAATAAAGTTGTCGTATTTTTTTCGGCTTGCTTTCCAGCTTTGAGGAATTTGGACAGTGTTCGAATCAATGTCTTAATCCCTCCGCATAGGAAACAATTTGGTGTGAAAAGTCTAAGGTCAGTGGTTCGTCCAATTTGTATGTTATACATACCTACGAATGGAATGAAAAAGTTTGAATGAATTTTTTTTTAAATATTTACCTTGTAACCTGAGGTGGTCAACCCAGCGTTCCGTTTGGCAAGGACGCATTTCATCCGGATAAAGAACGCTCGCTCCAGTTCAATTTCTAGATACGAAAGTCAATCGAGAAAAAAAATGGAATTCAGAAGTAAAATTAATTTTTATTATAAAAGTAGTTCGATCCTTCTTAAAGGAGCACTTACTCACCTTGCATGATATGAGGTATTGGATGCTGAATAGAAAGAATATCATTCATTTCCTCGACATCCGCCGGGTGAATGTACTCATAAATACTGTTTCCGGTTAGCTCCACCTAGTAAAGAAAGTTAAAAATTATTATTACATTATAGGGTTTATCAAGCAATTAAACTTGTGCTACTTTAACCGAAGAAATGAAACCTGAAGGGATTAAATGAGAGAGCTCAGCAGCCCATTAATAGATATCTATCTATTCACTCCATTCCCTAATCATTTTTTAAAATCGGATTTATAACCAGTAGCCTTACTACTACATACTTAAATAGCTCATGAAAAAGTTTATGACTATATTTTAGTATTTTATTTCAATGCGAGAATAATGGCGGGGAAGAGGATATGAAATATTTTTAAACCCTTCAATACAACACATAAAATATGCGGCATTGTTAAAATATCCTCATACTCCTATCGTGTGTTGTTAGTTTCGAAATTTAAATCCGCTATTCTCTCGTCTGGGCACGATCCAACTTTTTGACTATAACCCCAGACGAGTGTCACTATAAAGAAGGCAATTTGTAAGCATATTTTTTGTGTGCCTTGCCTACACACCTTCGTCATCATCCTTCTATCATGTAGGTAGTTTTGTAGCTTTAGCGGAAACCAATACATAAGTATTTTAAGGGCTGTTTTTTCCTTTCCCATATAATTTGTTGTAAAAGAGCCGAGTACTGAAGATTGTCAGGATGACAAGTAAAAATTACGGGCAAAACCTTTACAACATTATTTTCTCAATGTCGATGCAATTGCCTTGATGGGTGGGTAAAAGGACAAAGCTTCCCGTGAAGTGATGTAAGATTTTATAAGAGAAAACACAGAATCAGATTCAAAATCCAAACCGTAAACGATACAGGATTTTTTCTTACATATCATACACAAGCAAGGGGAGGAACAGCAGATGTTGAAAATAAACTTTAAAATAATTACAAACGTAAAATGGTAATTGATGTTTAGCACTATGTATTCCGTTGTCAGCTAGAAATGCAATAAAAAAGCTGATCTCTTTACAAGCATCATTCATCCTTTTTTTTACGTAATCCTTTTTCAGGAAAAAAATGGTGTTAGTATCTTGTAGTACAAATAAATAGGCGGGATGTTGTTAGCTGGATGGGATGGGATGTTTGTAAAACATTTTTATTATTGGTAAAAGTGAAAAGTATTTGGATGAGAAGAGAAGTGAGCAAACGAAATGGCTTGAAAAAGCCTGAGATATTTCTTCCTTTTCCTTCATTTTCGGAATTTACAAATATTCCTCTGGAAAAATAAGAGAGTCGAGTTGTTTGAAGGAAAAAAGGAACTGACTGGGATATCCGAATTCCGAACCTTAAATAGTTAAATTAATTATCTAAGGAAAGGAAGTGTGAACTAATGTTTTGGGGTTCCCACAATTATTTAACCCAATCAATTTGTTAGTCCTCAACGCAAGATAAGATACGTTCTATATGTATTTTTTATTAAGAAATTCAATATTTTGTCCTTAAATATAAATAGACATGCAAAATCCTTGGGCTTGTTTTCGACACGGGGAAGATGATCAGCAACTTGCAATTCATCATCCGTAATAATAAACTTGTTTGTTTTGTTTGATATATACCTGACTTGGAAAATCTCCGTTCGATCCAGTATCAATATCATTGATCCCTTAATCGTGGTGTAGACACCACTTTATATAATTATGTATGAGACATCATTCCTCAAAATTGTGTGTTTTACATTATTATGTTTTAGTAAAAGCTTCATTTTATTTTACGCTAGTCTCTTCTCGTCCTAAATTCGAATGTGTATAAAAGATGATGGATCTATATATAGTCAACTCAATTGGGATGATTGAGATTTTCCAGAACATATCAGGTTTACTTTAACCGACAACTTTATCCGTATTACATAATTTATACTTTGATGATGGAAGCGGATGGGAAGGTGGATTTATAGTTATGTTTTATCCTTGCGGAATCCTACGTTAGCATGAAAGCAAATGAGCGTATAAGATTACATAACATAATCCGGGTATCATCACAAGAGATACATAATTTGATTTATTTGCAGAAGGATCTAATAATTTTCCCATCATTTCATTTCTAAATGCAATTTTGATCTCCATCCGACAGACTAAATACTAATAATGGGGATGCTGCTCTTCATCTAATCGCTTTAAACGGTGAAAGTGAAGTTTATAAGTACTATATATACTCACCTGAGAAAGTCCAAGATGAACGGATGCCGTCTCAGAAATATACATAATTTTTCCATCAGGGGCCACGACAAATACAAATCCTTCGAGAGTCTGCAATTAAATGCATAAAAAATTACAACATTTAATCAATTATCATCATCCTAAAAATAATTTATCATTCAAGTTTCCATTCTTCATGTTCAAAATACATCAAAACATTCAGTCATAGCCTCAATACGAATCCAATTGTATTGCCGAAGAAAGTAAAGTAAGCTGGTATATTTGACAACGGAAAGGAATAAAACTACAAAAAAAACTGTAAAAAAACTAACGAGACAGTAGTCATCCTGTATGAGATCATCGAGATCAAAAGAGAATGACTGTTTTTTTAGAACCAAACTACGACTGCTACTGCTGTACACAATTATAGACAGACAGGTAGAAAATCAGGACTCCTGTCCAAAATGAACGAACGCTCTCAACAAGTCTGCAGTAGAAGAGGGGATCGTGAGTTCGAATAAAGTTTTGATAACTAACTTGTCATCTCTGCTGATACCGCAAAGGATATTTTGGAATGTTACCTTTAAACTTCCAAGAGATAACATTGTGGAGAACCCTTTTTATTTTAATTTTTTAGGAGTGGAAAGAAACCTGATGATGGGAGATACAACAAAATCGAGGAGCTTTGAATAACGGATAAATCCTCATCAAAAATCACAATGGAACTACCTAAGACTATGACATAAACTATAGTACAAAAATAGATCCCATGACAGAAGCTAGTCATATCTCGGGTAAAAATTCACAAAAGATACAAGCACCAACCAACCAAACCAAGTAGTAAGTATATGTACTCATACTTCAAGGATTGCAATTTAAGTGGTATCATTATGCCCCAATCCAACTGCACTTAATTTGCTGAATGATTTTCCATAATTTGATCTCTCTTGTGGTGAGTCATTTATAGATTCTCAGAATAAGTAGATTTACGTCAAGAAAGGAAGATGGATTGGGTTATTTGACTCAAGGTACTATTATCATCATCATCGTCATCTGTATCCGTATTATATAATGTCGTCGTTAGTAAGTACTGCGCTGATATGGGTGTAGAACGAGTTTCAACTTCCGTTGTCTATATGCCAGAGCTGCTATTGTACATTTCGTATTATTTTCCAAAGGGAACATTTGGCCTAACGATTGCTACAGCCTCAACCTCTTTATCTCACTCCGTTTTCAATCTTGAATTTGTCATTTATCCGCTTTATCTGCATAAATAAACATAAATTTAGCTCACTACGAAGAAGAAAATCTCAAACTCAAACCATTCAAACTCAAACTTATACTGCCACTCATAAAAAAACGATTTTCTTTTAGGGAGAGAAGAAAATCTTCAGTTGAGAACAATGGGTTTCATATGAGAGATACCTACCTATAGTCAACCACCATAATTGTCTTAACTGACAATGGGAACGCTATATAAGGACTACTATCTTATTTATAGACTGTTTTTGTTCGGTAAGGTTTCCTCTTTAAAGCTACATTAGTATTATCATCTTATGTAAGATGTTGTTGGAGGAAAAGAGGCTTGAAAAGAGAGGCTCAAGAAGTGAGCTTTTGTTTTGATCTGATTTTGATTTAATTAGCGATTCATTACTTTCTTCTATTCCGGAGCACGATCCCAGTCTTCCCAGAAAAAAATAGGATTGCGTGTACAACAGGAAAAAAGGAGAAATGAGAGAGGTGACTTCCTCCCAACCACAAGAAGACTGTATTGCTTAGTCGTTGGCCCATTATAAAACTCAAAAACCAATTGATTTGCTTTGTAAATAAAAGTGCCGGGAAAACTAGCGTTTTTCTGTTGTAAAGTATTGCATTGTATTGTTATCAAAGACAGCTATGATTAGTAAAGGTATCTTATCAAGCTTCATCTGTACATGGTTTCTAATAACGTTCCATTCACGAATATAATGAAGTGAATCCATTTTTACTTCCTTGGATTTCTTATGTTTACGTAAAAAATTGTCTGCTTTATCTGTAGCAATCCTAATCAAATTGCACCTTTTTTCTCTAAAAGATGATTGAGATTGAAGAGTTTGAATTATGTATTTTGTTAAGCACACGCCAATGCATTATTACGTAATACCGTAAATAAGCCTTCAAATTAATCTAAATCTAATCAACAAATGAAATCTGGCAAATGTAAGCTAACAATAAAAAGGGCAACGATTTTATCAGCAACATTTTGAATTCGGTTATATTTTTGGGGTAAAAATCAGTACATTTACTTCCAATTTTTAGGATACAAAAATTACGCCAATATTTGTAAATCATGATTAAATGAAAGGTAGAGGCAGATCTTGTTGATTTAACGGCTTCATATTCCTTTTGCATTGTTTTGGCTTGCTTGATTTATTGACCTACCTGGAGCAGATGCGAGCCCAGTTCCCGTATCGTACTTTCCCGTGGAGGTGGAAGCGCTCCCCAAGCATCACCGAGTCCTACAAAAAAAACAAAAATAAATATTGCTACAAATACAAAACTCTCATCATTTTCATTAGTTCATCTCTCGTCCATTCTCTTTGACAATGGCGTTTTCCCCTCAAGTACATAAATCGGGAGAAATACATACACAACTTTCTTTACTAAATGAAATTTTTTTTCTTTTCAAAAATCAACTTTATTCCGTACGTTTTCGGAATCTCACGAACTACTTGAGTACGGAAATCACGAAGGAGTTACCAAAAAATATGCACTCATCTTCTTCCACCACCCTTTGAAAAACGTTACGTAAAATGTGTTGCGTTGCGTAGCCCATTCCCATCCCACAAGCTTGGCACTTCTTCCACTCAAGTTCCTTTTTCCCATGCTTGTTTATCAAGCTACTTAAGAAAGTCTTTGCGTTACGTAATGCTAGGAAGGAGGGAGGGCTTGTGGGAAAAAATGGGAAAAGAATAAATATCTCTGTTTTTTAGCTCCTCCGGAATTTCTTACAGCTAGAAAGCAGCAGTTTGACAAAGTTTTTCTCGCCCACAAAGTAAAGGTACGACGAGTACCGGGGAAAATACTTTAAAAACACAAAACATGATGGTGATTATGATATTGATGAGAGAGACAAACAATAAGCTCGAAGAATTGTGAATGTTTATCAAATACACAAATTATGTGCGTTGTTCCTTCTTACAGAAGACGACAATAAACCACTCTTCATTTTGGAATCGTTTTGAGTGAAAAAAAGATTTACGTACAAAATCCCGGTTGAGAGTGTTTCCAAGAATAAATTTTATTTTCCGAAATAAAAATACAAAAGAAAGCGTAACATGTATTAAAGATGTATAAAAACGATTTGTGTTTTTTTTTGTTTTGCTTTCAGGCAAAACTCGAGTTATTTTTCCAAATTCTAAAAACAATGAAGATAAATTTACAACAAAATTTACAAAAAAAAATGAGCATCCCTAGAATAGAAAACTGTTTGTACGCCATTCTTTCTCTTGATGTTTTTAATCAGCAATAGATTGAAATGATACACCACGGACGGAAAAAATTCCCATAAAATGTATTCAACACCACATAAAGCTTGTATTTCAGTTTGGATAAAGCGTAAGAAATGGCCTCATATTGAAATAATTGTGGATTGTTCTGAACTGAAGCCACCAAAAGGCAGAAATATAAATAAGGCCAACAGAATCGGAATAATAATATTTAATCGAGGAAAGCAATCAGAAAGATTATCGAATTTTCGTATAATCAAACTCAAACAAAGGGAAACATGCGGGCTTTTCCCTAGCAAAAAGTTCAGTTCTAATATTTATGTAGGTAGTACAGATATTATTTTTTGGGGTTGTCGACAGGACAAAAAAAATCAAAGTATCCTTCCTTATTTTTACATACGAAGTCCACTTATTATTGGGATGATGATCAACTAAACTAAGCAAACTAAAAAAAACTGGTGACGGAGATTTCATTGAATTAGTTTAATAATACAAATGTATTATTATTATAAACCCACAGTGTGGTGTGAAGGGCTATTTGTTATGCAAGATTTATATCAACAAAATCCAGCGATTTCAAGAATCAATTTGTGCTGGTGCTGCTCTTCGGTTTTGATACAAGGGCGGGCGATTTTAGGTGATGATAAAAGTATAATGGGGAAGCTGGAATACTAGATGCATTTTATTAGATTGCGGGTGACCTCACAGTTGATTTGATCAAATAGAATTAGAAGTGGAATCCGGGCCAACAACACAACAGCCATAAAGGCTCTCAATCCCTAAAACCTATCGATTTAAAAGAATAACATGTTAATAAAAGAAAGCAAAGCTTTGTAAATAGGAGGGAGGTAGGGAGGATGAGAGATTGTAATTTGGGTGTGGAATCCGAAATCATCAGAAAAGTAAAATCGACCTGAGAGAAACGACTTATTTATCTAATTCGGACATGAGATTTTGATCAATCACAGATACAAATAAATACGCTACTTTGTTTGTGACATGAAATGGGACTGCATATTTTAAAACTAATTATACGTTATATCACGGGAATAAAATGTCAATCAGAAGTTGGTTAAGTTATCAGTTTGAATTTGAATACACACAAAAAAGCGTCTTATCACTTGACGGCATCTTAGCTACCTAATTACCACAAAGAAGCTTTAAGATTTGTGCTGAGATTTTCATGAAGCAAGCTACTTACTCGTCCACTATTTACCCAAATAATTGTGCAGAATAAATAGAAATTTTAATTTGGAAAAGTGTACGGCTTATTTCCTTGTTGTTGAAGTGCCTAAATGTTTGTAAGTCTCAACTTACCCTTCTAATTGCATTGGGCCCTATCCTGCAAGAAAGATTTTATGTCATATGTATAGAGTGCATGCACGCATACCTACTCCCGAAAAGCCCACTCTTAACTGTTTTTCAGCGAAGCAATCATTTCAACATGGAAACCCTCCTCCATTACTCACTCCTCCACTCTGTGAATGTATGTACTTGGTTGCCTTTTCCCTTCTTATGGAATGAATCCTTGTTCCATTAAGCAGGATTTGGCCAGAGAAAATCTTTTTAGCAAACATTTCTGTTATGAAAACCACGAGAGGAGAAGCAAGAGCATCATCATCAGCGGCATCAACTGAACTTACATGCCAGCCTAGACAAACCCAACCACTTCCAGTCAGGAAAAATAAGGGAGACAGGCTGGAGCTTTACTAGCCACCAGTCGGTCACTTATAAAATATTATTTTTAGGATTTTTACTCTCCTCCATGTATGCTGATAGAGCACTTTGTCTGACTCACACAAAGAAGAAAAACCAGCGAAATAATTTTAAAAAAAATCATACGTAAGAGCCCACTATGCTTTAACACATAGACCACTTTATACTTCTGACGAAGCAGGCGTGGAGGCTTTTGTCGTAAATGGAAGGGGTAGCTAGGCACGTTAGTATCATTCCATTCAATTTCAGAAGTTTCTTCCATCCAGCGAGTTTTCTAAAAAGGGAGAATCGCTTCTGTGAAGATTACATAACGTATTTATATGCGTAGTTCGTTCTATACATTTTTTTGTAAATATACAGTCTTATAACAGGGAGAAAACTCGTATAAGTGTAGAAGTAGAAGGGGTAGCTTAAATCTGAATCATCACTATCACATTGTTCCAATGGCACTTTCAAGTCTTTTATAAATAAAAAAATCCTTTCTATTTTTTTAAGGTAAGTGAGGGGATGTTCAGCAGCCAGGTTGTTCTTTTTTAGAACCATCATCACCATCATCCTAAACCTAGCTGGAGAAAAGGAGAGTCTTTTGTCATCATCTCATCTCTTCAATGATGGAAGCCTTTAATAATGTAGGTAAGTATGTAGCAGCTAGACAGACATTTATGGACAACAATGAATGCTACTCATAAAGTGTATAATGCAATGCAGGTAAGTAAAATGAAAGGGAAGACTACTGACGATGATGACGATAATAAAGCCATGTATGTAACTTGACTTGGCTGAGGGTAGATCAAATTAGATAACAAAAGCGTACATTCCATTGTGCCCAGTGACAGCATAGCTTTTTTTTTTAAAGAAGAAATGGCTCCCTATCCAGTAGCAGCAAAGGAGTTTCAATCCAACATCGAAAGAAGGTTGCTGGTTGGTTGTTCTGTTTGACTTTTTTTTGTTAAGTCCAAGATGGAGATGATCAAAGGCTCGATTTGTCTGGAGCAAAGTATGCGTACCCATTTAATTTAATTTGTAAATGCTAACGGGGTAGATTAAAAAAATTCTTTAATAGTAAATAAATTCTATAAACTTTTGGTAAATTAAATGCTAAATAAATAAAATGTTTGTAAATTTTTCTAAAATTAATAAATCATCTATCCTCATCTCCATCATCATCACTATCACAGTTTCTTTTTGCAAGCTATAAAAGTTTCCCCAACACACAAAACAAAACAATAAACATAAACATAAACTTTACCGCAACAAGTATTGCCGTATTTATTCCTACAGAAAGGGTTAAGCATATTATTCCTTTCGGCAACTGTATAAAAATGTAAGTCCGTAACTTGCAGCTCATTATGGGAACAAGATGGTTATAGTTTTTTAAGTGTCAGCAAAGGCATTAAATAAATCGAAAATACTGCCTCTTTATCTCCTGCTATCTGTTATCGTTATCATCAGCATGTTATTTCCCTTTTGCATGGCAAATCAATTTGTAGCAAAGGGAATCACGGTAGTTTTTTTTTTGGTGATGGGGGTGATAGTGATGATGATGGTGGTGGTGGCGGTGGGGAAGAAGAAATTCGATCCTTGTTTTTCCTATACCCTATTAAGTTCACAGAGCTTTACAATTACAAGTCACAATACACCTTATTCAGATTTCACTCTCCCTTTTCTTTTAAAACTACCCTCAGAGTAGGAACCCTACCCTCACCCTCATCCCTGAACATTTCAGCACCCACTTCAAATTAAACAATTTAGTTTGCTCACATAAAGTGACAAAAAACGAAGCTCCGCTCAGCCAGCTTCTCAGCGAGATATCATCGGACCTTTCTCAAAATACACCCTAGACCAGACCAAGGGAAACCTTCACTTTCGTTTGAAACAAACAGAAAAAAATTCTCTGGGTCCTACACAAAACCCATTCATAAAAATCCCTTGAACAAACCTTTTTTCTTCTTCTGAAGAACCGATCAATGTTGGTCGTGGGCGCAGACAGACAGGACAGGAAGTTATAAAAAAAGGGTAAAGTCCGAACTAAAAAATCCTCTCATGATAAATCCCATAAATAACTCGGGACAGGGCTCCCCCACAGTCAACTTTGATATAAAAATATTAAAATAATTTCTTTCAAAAAGGCTAATTTCGTTCCACTAGTCGCCGAGCGCAAAAATCAGCATTTCCTTTCTAGAAATCAAAACTTTAAAGATATGTTAGAAGCTATGCGTAATTGATTGGACTTTTGACCAAACATTAGCATAACTTAAATCGTATTTTGGCATCATTGGCGGATTTACTCTAGAAAAATTCCGAGATCTGCATGAGCTCCACTAGCGATAAGTAACCGGGGCCTCCACTCATGTCATAAACGTTTAGCTCTAGTAAACACAACAGTAAACGAAGTAGGTATTCATATGTCAAGCAAGAGGAATTTGTCAGGTGTTGGCTTTTGGATTGCATTTCATTTCATTCGCGTCCATAAAACTAGCACCCATATGCTTAGGCTCGATATCTTCCTTTTCTTTCCCCATTTGATTCAGAGTACTGAACAGCAGCCAGCCACAGGGAACAAAAGTGATGTTCTTCTGACTTTGCTTGGTACTCGCAAGCCGCAGGTAAACGGATGGGAATATTTTAACACATTTTTTCTATTATTGGAAGTTAAACATCAAGTTTGAGTAAAAGTAAAACATGAGCTCATATTACATTACAACAGGGCAAAGGAGATGAGATGATCAGGGCATTTTTACTATTATTTGTGTGAGTGAGTGAGTGAGTAACAAGCAGAGATTTATGTCTTTTTAATGCGGAGCTGTTTTCTCGAAACTATAACAGGAAAACTTTGACAGTTTAGCATGAGAAGAAGGGGCAAAGGGAAAACAGAGAGGAGGAACAAGTGAATTTTTATTTTTATATTTTGAAGAAGATTTTGACTGGGATGCCTTAACCGCTCTCGCTCTCTCTCTCTAGAGCATGCAAAGTTGTAAATGTAAATCTACCGCATTTCATGCCTGCCCCCACAGTTAGGTATGTTCATAGGATGCCGATCGTATTTCAGGTGCACCTTTTACTGCTACTAAATAATAATAATAGAAAATAAAACTGTCGGGAAAAAATAGTTTTCCTTTTTTGTCATTCCCTACGCCAAACCACGGAATCATGGCAATTTACCCTGCTTACTTGTTTGAAATGTAAAAATCGAATCAATCTCGTTTAAGGATTGTTTGGGAATGGAATAAGTTAGAGATAAAAATAGTCCAACTTCTGCGGATCCGCTTTGTTATGAAATCGTTTTTTTTTTGTTTGATCGTTACCGCTAACAAAACCGCATTTAATTACACATGACATGATTTGTTGGAATATGTTATGATTATGATGATCACGAAGTGTGAAAGTTTAAACTAGATCGTCAGTCATGACATGGCCCATGATGATTGTTCTAGCTCTGAAAAATAAAATTGTCTCTTTTTCCCTTGTTATTTTAAATTTTATATTCACCTGTTCATGCCCATCAATCGGGAAAAGTTTCATTTTTATCGCAGCAGCATTTATTTTGTCGTAGTAAAAATTCAAATATGAAATGTCATAGTCATGATTCATGATTGTGGCGTGGTGGCGTAATACAAAGTTCTGGTTTCATGCGATTTTTATGTCACCACCGAAAATGATGAACTTTTCCTGTGAAAATCGTTTTATAATAATATAATTATATTCAAATAAAATTGTGTAAACTCTCTGCCTTCCTGGGTGGGATTTTCCTGTGGTGGGAACTCAAAACTGTTTGTTTGGAGTTTTAAATATTTTATACTGGTGGTGGTGGTTATTATCTTGGCTCATGTGCAGAGATGCATTGCGATCATGATCATGGTGGTAGAGTGGTTAGTTTAGGTACTGTACACTGTACCAGCAGCAGGGAGAAAGAGGACGACGACGATGGTGGTGGTGGTGAAAGGGAAGTAGGAAGAATGGTTGAGGAAATACTGCTGAATCTGAATGAATAGAGTTTTGAAGTGCCCTCTTGA
>JAQGAI010002282.1:0-12622 GCA_034696905.1 Lepidocyrtus violaceus
ACACGACTTCCAAGATTTTCTCCACAGAGTCCGGCCAAACTTCAATAAAGCTTGTGCCGATGACTGCCAGACCGCCACCTCCCAACGCGAGCTTTTCACTGTTGTGCTGATCATGCTCATAATGAACCTTCCAAGGGTTGGAGACAAATGCAACGTATTTGCAATGCTTGTCCCAGACATTATCCCTGGAACGAATTTCTTTGGCAATGTATTCCCACAGATCGGAAGTGCTCATTTGGGATATCTCCTTCGGACTCAGGCTTATCTTGAAGACATTGCTGTTGTCTCCACCTTCATGTTGCTCTCTGTGTAGTCTGAAGGATCTTCGCTCAAACCCATTTTCATACAGTTTTTCTGCGAAGAGGGATTGTACCAATGTCAATCCAAGTTTAAGCTTTGGCGTTATATTTTCCTCCATTACTTTCTCCGGAGGAGTACTCCTGTAGTTGGCACTGCTGACGACGTTGAGAATTCGAATGGAATGGTGGTTTGTAATCTCCTCGGGGGAGTATACTAGTTGAAATTCATCGAACACAAATCCAGTCTCCCTGTCACAAAATTTGATGAGATTCACTCCCTCGCTCAACTGCAAAAGGCAGGCGAAGCGACTTCTGTAGCTCAAATAGGGCACGATGACTTCCTCCATTTGGCCGGAAGTCTGCCTCCGATGCCATATTTCAAATGGTGTGGCACCAATATCTCCGACACAGGACCCTGTAGGGGTCATCGGAGACTGAACAAAAGCTCCACTTCCCTCCCCACCACCGCCGCCATCCTCTTCTCCAGGATCGTTGGTCAGTCGACCCTTCAGATTGATCAAGTCGGAGTGGAATACTCTTTGACCTCTGGTGAAATTTTGAAGTATGACCTTCATCTTGTCGATGGAAATCCAACAAAATTGGCTTCTGCGTATGACGTGATCTGTTCTGAAATCCTTTCACTTGCCCTTTAACTTAACTTTCCATTTTCTTTCACATCCCCACCTCTGCATGTCGATCTCCGGCGGAAGAGAAATGAGCAATGATTCTGAAGGGGATCCTTCCATCTAGTTTTATTCCTCATTCTCGTCCCCACCATACCATTCACCTCAGTTAAGATCGTACATACCTCTGCTGCATTGTGTTTCAGTTATGTCTTGTTCCAACAGAGGCTGATAATAAAAAACCCGGAACGCTGTGCCCTTTCGGAAGGTCAGCTCATTGTAGGTTCCGTTCCAGAAGAGATTCTTTCTGTTCGACGGATGGAGAGGAGCAGACTTTCTGGGAAGTGTGTATAGCACGATAAATTAGCAAAACCCCTTACGGCCTTCCTCTGCAGTCAAATGTTACGTAATAATAACATAACATGTGTGTACTACAAACCCAGTAGAGACACAGGCAGACATCCACAACAGCCACTGCCATGTACCATTTTCTCCTCTATATCATATTTTCTCTCGTAAAAACATTTTCACTCGTAATCTCTTAACGGAAGTAGAAAATTCATGTATGGTTTATGGCCACTATTATAGTTAGCATCAGCATTGGTGGTTTGGGTCCACGTTTTCAGTGGGACGATATGATGATGATGCTGCAGTAAAAACTGACTCTGAGCACGAAAGAAACAACATATTTTATTTCCTTTTCATGGGACCATATCCCTTTTATAAAAAACAATATTATGGGATAAGTAGGCTCGACTTCGACTAGTGCAGCTTATTATTATAGCTAGTGCACCATGTCCTATAGATATTAGATAAATAGCAGACTTGACTTTTTCCTGTTTTTATTGAAAGGAAAGGAGTCGAGTTTTTCAAGTCGGTCTGAGGATTCCCTGACTTTTTCTTACAATGTGTGTGTGTGGTATGGCATGAGAATTTCCTTCCGCAGAGGCTCAGTAGATATCTTTCACTTTTCTCATTTTCTTCATGGGATTGCATGTGGATTGTGGGATATCCGCACAACAGCCAGCTTTATGTCGTAAACCATCGCTATCTGCTATGCCGCTGGAAGGCTTCTGTCAGATATGATTACCTAGGTAGTTAAGCTTTTTACTGAGCTGAGGGCGTCATGCAATATGCCTATTTACTTCGATTACCTACTTTGTGTATGAAATGCTGTGGGGAAAGTCTTTTTGGAGGTGGAAAAAATTGATAAAATCGGTTTGGGATTTACGTAGAATTTTTCGCTTAGGTATTTAGGATAATATAGTTTGGCAACAAAAGCTTGATTTGACAAATTCATGAAAAGAGTAAAAGTAACTTTCCCAGTGTCAAATAGGTATGCATTTCCACCGTTTCGAAACCGAAGTGAAGTTGCCTAATTTAGATATGCTACTAGTAGTTATGAAATTAACTACCTTATGAATAGTATAATAATATGACATCTTCGTCATATTCAGCTTGCCATATTATGCTTTTTAAAATTAACAATAATCCGTGAACCAGATTTGTGTAGAAAAATAAATTATCGTTTATTTCTTTGATTTTTCGGCTTTCACTTCGTCTAGAATATCTTTGGCACCAAGGTCCAATAACCGTTGACCCAAATCTTTACCAAGATGAGCAGAAATCACAGCCGCACTTAAATGAAAATCTTGAAACTGTCTGGAATGTACCGATGTTAAGTTGAAGGGTGGGGAATCTAACTTGCTTGAACACGCGTTGATTGTACTTCCGATGTCGCATACTTCTTCTTGAATAACCGACTTTGACCCATCCAAGTTCCAAACGGAACCTTTAAGTACTAGTTTACACTCATCGGCAGCATTTGGGGAGTTGTCTATAGAAGAAAAGACTGCGACAGGAACTGAGCAACCTCCTTCCAGAGTCCGCATAAAAGCCCGTTCAGCCAAGCACCGTAAATATGTATTCGGATCGTTTAGGGATTCAAGAAGGGACAAAATGAATTGATTATCTTCAGCACATTCTACTCCAAGAGCCCCTTGACCGACTGCATGCATGCACTCCTCCGATTCTAAAAACTGGTTACAAAGAAAAAATTCTAATTTAAGTAAGTCAAGTTTCGATTAACACATTAAAAAACTTGAGAGTAATGGGATGAAATCATACCTGTCCTATCCGATCCAGCCAGCCCATCCGCAAAACGCCGGCTGTGGCTAAAACTAAAGCCTGGTACGGTCCGTTTGGGTCATCCAGTTTTGCAAGTCTCGTATTTAAATTGCCCCTCACGTCAATGAAGTTTAAATGGGGATTATGCTTTCGTAATTGAGCAACCCGGCGTAAGGAACTTGTGCCTACAGACGACATCATAAATTAAGTTTGAAATACATCTTTCGTTACATAAGGATATTCTCATGTATAGAATAATTTAAAATATCTCAAACGACTTACCAACGCAGCTTCCAGCCGGAAGATCTTTGAGATTCTTCACACCTGATTTGCTGCTAAATAAAACCGCGTCACGTGGATCTTCCCTCCTGGATAGATAAAAACAAATTGGTCAGAATTCCAAACGTAAGTCATTAAAAATGGAATTATTTTATGGAAAGCATTGCACTGCATTAGGTTTTTGGGCTAATAAATTCCTCAGCTATACGTACTTTGTGATAGCTGCTATCGTAAGGCCATCCGGAAGTTGCGTAGGAAGATCCTTCAGGGAATGCACAACAAAGTCAATTTCTTTTTCAAGTAGCGCCACTTCCAATTCTTTGGTAAACAAACTTTTCTCCCCGATCTTGGACAAGGCCACGTCCAATATTTTATCACCTGTGGTACTGATCCCAACTGGAATCATTGAAAAATAGAAACGTTTAATTAGGGGGAAAGTAGCCGGTCAACATACTTAACAGAACAACTCATGACTCATGAAAATAATTAAGTATGTTAAATCTGCTTACTTATTTCGAAGGTGTAATCTTGATCTCGATACCGTTCCTTCAGTTGATCCACAACCCAGTTGGTTTGAATCATGGCCAACTTTCATATAAAAACCAAAGCATTCATTTAAAATCGTTTTTGCAATCTATTAGAAAGTTCACTTTGTTCATTTCTTTCCATGCCCAAAACCATGATACAAAAACAAACGCTTTCTCAAAAACTCACATGGCTTTTCCTGGAGCCCACTCGGATGGTCGTTCTGCTTCTTTCCATCTCTGATCTGATGGACAATGGATGTTCAACCTGTTATTCAGTTATTTTGGAACTAAATTCCTTCCACTGATTGATTACCGACAACCGACTCAAGTCAGCATTTAACTAAAATCACTCACACCTCAACTACCTCCCATCCAAAATTCGTTGTAAAAAGAATCTGGCGAAACAGGACATTTAAAAGGGATTCCAAGAATACGTCCTTTTAATGAATTTGAAACTGAACTAACAATTAGTATTTTTTCGGTAATATTCGATAGTTAGTCAGTTCATCTCTACTCCATAATGTGTAATGTATGTACCATACCTAGGTAAACAGAGCGAGTGAAAAATGTAAAGTGCATTACATAACCAAACCAATCTAACCTCGGCAGAGCAGAACATGGTCTCGCTCTCTCACACCATCTGATTGAAGATATTGGCAGCATGCGTGCGTAACATATGAAATCTACTAATTCAAGTCAAGTCAGGTGACGGAAAAGGTGTCTTCGTCCTTCGGCACAACACAACGCAGCAGCAGTTTTATTAGGATGAGCGGAGCGAGTACGCTACTTTTGATTTGATTGAATATTATGTAGATAGTATTTAGTATGCTCCTCCAAATCGTACGTACTTTTATGATTTTTGATTAGGATGATTGATATGATTAAAAAATGCTCTTCATTGTTTAAATAAATTTACGAATTTATCGTAATAAATATTGTAAATTATGTTATGTTCTCCCTAAAACAAAGCAGAGGCATTCAATCGAATTCGGTAATTTTTTTTTCAGAAAAGAGCACAGTATGAGCTCCTCCAATCAACGATGAAAATCAATGTAAATGTAATTATATCTGTCATTATAATAATGTCTGAGGCACACAAATCTAAGCCTGTCTCTGAATCAGTTAGTTAAATATCGTTATCAATTTGCATACGAAATGCTAACATTTTGAAGTTGGAATTTAGGACAACAGTACACACATCTATAACAGCAGCAATTTTTGTCGTTGAAGAATAGATTTATTGCATTGAATTCGCTGTCGGAAGAACAATACATCATTCAGATTCACAATTAATTTCGCGTTGCGCCATACTAACAACTATAAATCGACAGTATAATTTACTTAATATGTAATTTCAAATTTCAATACATAATACGGTTATAAAACTAAAAGTTGTAACAAGTGTACAATACTATTAATGAGAATCCAAACAACAAACATTAAAACGAGTACAATAATTAATACGTAAGTCAGTCTTGTGAAATGGCCCATGACACTGTAGGAAGCACTATACTCTACGATAAATTAATTTGCGTTCTCTGCTCTGGCAAGATTATACCATATCATGATGTTTCATAAAGTGATAACGGAGATTAGTTTCAGTCTTCATAGTACATGGACAATACCAACACTTGTATAGACCAGTCTCGTCATGCTCCATCTAAAAAAATAAACAGAGAAAGTCAAATTATTAAAATACATATTGCATCAACATAATCATAATCACTATCAAAATCAATTCAAAAATTTTCTTCTTACCTCTGAGTGTTTGGCTAGCTCCTCTTCATTCTGAAATTCATTCCCACAAGTCTCGCATTTTACGCTCCCCATCTCTTGGACGCTATTTTCTTTTCCTGCTTCTTCTCCTTGAGTTTGTATATCGTCTTCCTGTGGCTCCTTATGAGATTCCATGTGCAGTCTTAGAGTTTCCGGTCCGTAGCAAGTTATGCCACAAGCTCCACACTTGATAGGTCGCGACTTTGGAGAAAATGATGTCTTGTTCTGTGAAGCTGAAGTCTTGGTAGAAAGGCTGGATGAGGAGGACTGTTGCACCACGTTAGATTGGTCTCCCTCATAAACAATGCGTTGAATTATCGGGTCACTTTCGTCACTATGTTCCCCTTCCAACGCATCTTGGACCTTGTCATCTTCTGTATTTTCAACATAATTAACTTCTTCGTTGGCAAAATCGGAAGAGTAGTTTGCATCTATTATTCCTTGAACGACTGGAATACTTTCTTCATCGAACTCATCATTATCACCAGTTCCGGACAATGATGGGTCAGCCTCAAAATACGAGTCATCATCCTCATCATCCTCTTCATGCTCTATTACATAACCGCTATCTTCAGTAAAACTGTTCTGGTTCGATGCAGCAGATGATTGCATGCTTGCAGGTGCAGCCTGCTTTACATGAATAGCATAAAAATGGATTTTTCTGCCTTTCTCTTTTTCAAACCGGCATGAACAACTGGAACACTGAAACTGGCCCTTTCCATGGTGGGTTTTGATATGCTTCAAGACTTCTTCTTTACAACGAAATCGCAAGTTACATTTTGGACACTGTTCAGGACGAGTGTGAGAAAGAATGTGGCGATTTAACAGCCCGGTAGTGGAAAACGATTTGCCACAGGAATGGCACTTAAACTGCAGCTCCGGTTCCGGTTGTTGCTTACTCACAGCCGATTTGGAACTTGCTTTTGAATATAATTCGCTCAGTTTTATCCTTTTAATAGCTGAAGCTGAACTATCCGATGTCTCACCATCACTTCTTTCTACTCTAGTATTCTTTAAAGATCCAACAGAAAGTCCCCCGGCAGCACAACTATCGTTGTTACATTTTTCAAGATTCCCTGGCGAAGTTGTATAGTCGTTTTGTTCCTTGCGCTGCGATGGAGAAGGACGGGGGGACGAAGATGTCACCGCCGAGTTTGGTTTCCGTATTCTGAAAGTCCCTTGCAGCAAATTGTGGTAAACACGCTTGTGAGCGGCCAACGTAATAGAAGTAGCAAACGTACAAGGACACTCATCACAGGCTATCCCTCCAACGATGTGAGCTTTCTAGAATAGTCAAGTTGATTATTAATTAAATGTAGTCATTTATATTTATCATGGTATATATTACGTATAGATATTATGCTTATTGTCCATAAATAATTTATTTACCGTCGAATGTCTGTCCAAATATATTTTATGAGAAAATTTAATTCCACATTGATCACATTGAAATCTGTATTTTACGGGAGAGTGAGGAAGCCTGCAAAAATACAAACATTAAAATACATCATACAATTTTTTGCACAATATGCTAACCCATTACTGTAGAGTGACAAGTGGCAAGAAAATCAGAATTGGCAAGTGACTTGAATGCTTACTTTGGAGGTGACAAAGGGATTCTTTCTGTCTGAAGCAACTCCTTCTGCTTAGTCTCTTTCTTCTTCTTTGGTGACTTACTGACATTACTAGTTACAAGAAGTTTGCTGGAGTAGGACCCACGAACTTTTAAAAAGTTTAGATTGAATCTACTTATATCATGGTTCTTGCTATTTTTAGATGACTGGCCGAAGGTTCCATGAGCAATTTCATTTTGAGAAAACCCGTCCGAAACTGGTGAAACGTTTTCTTCCCTTTTCTTTTTCGTATTCGTACGTCCGGTTTCATGCCAAGCTGTATGCTTCGTTAGACCAGCCGCGTGATGAAAACAGCAGTTACAATACTTACATTTGTATTGACCATTAGTATGGGCCACCTGTACACAATAAAATTGTAAATATTACCTAATTTGTGATTTGTAAGTGTGATTAAATTGTTGGTTATTATTTAAAAAAATGAATATTGGCTAACCTGTTCATGTTTTGCCAGAATCGCTTTCCGAGAAAAGTTGCAGCCGCAAATATTGCAAGTTACTCGAGCGTTTGCCGTTGTAACACGCAGTTGTTTCGTTTTCCTTAAAACTTTTTGCGCCTTCGTGAACGTTGAGACTTGTTGAGACGTTTTCGTATGCGACTTTACCAGAAGCTTTTTAAACTTGGATGCGCTCGTACCCCCCGCTCCATGGTATTTGAGCTTGTGTTGTCCCAAGCCCCTTCCGGTCTTGAATTTGCAAGTGCAAAACGAGCACTGGTAAGTTCCGTCGTGGTGATGACAATTCTGAACATTAAAAATAATTTATAAGTTGTAAATGACCAACGGATCGTGTCATGCAGCAAAACAGCCTTAACTGTCTTTTAGTTACCTGCAGATGTTGACCCATTTTAGTCTTGGCGTGAATTTGGAGAAGGCAGATTTGGCATTCAACACTGCTTCTGCTGGGTTTATTGACTTCATTTGAACAAGATTCATCTTCACCTGCTGTGGACTGGAGACCTTCGTCAACTTCATTTAAATTGGCTTCTGCTGGGAGTTTCTTTTGTAGTTTAGGCTGTTTTTTCTTTCCTATGGCACCATGAAACCGTGCCTGATGGTTCAGAAGTCCACCCTTAGTCAAAAACTTGCACGAACATTTGGAGCAATTGTACACCCCATCGTGATTATGACATCTCTACAAAAACAATGGATGAACCAAACGGATAAATGGGAAACCTCCTACTTATTTTAGTTTCAATTGAAGCAAATCGAGATGCAACTTATTTAGCAATATGTGGTCTTTTTTAATTTTCTACACTATTATATTTACCCTTTTATGGTGGTTAACGCTGTGAGGATGAAGAAACTTCATATGACACAAGTTGCACTGATATTTCCTTTTCCCATTTCTTGTGTGTATTGCGAGATGCAAGCTACAATAAGAAGAAACAAACAATTCAAACAAATGAGCTGTATTATTATAAATAAAGAGAAAACCGTGATTTTCACGCTATACTTACTTCAATGCAGCTTGCGAACCCAATGTTTTGGCACAGAAAGAGCACTGAAATCTGTTAGTAGAATCCTTCTGGAAACCAAGCTCGACATACTTATGTTTCAGTAATGAAGACAGATCCTTCTTGATCACAGAACCCGTTCCGCGATATTTGAAGAGAGATTTACGGCTCCTATTTCCAGCTGCTACATAACCATGATGAACCTTTTTATGGTTGGTCAATCCTCCCTCAGTCAAAAATTTGCATGAACATTTTGAACACTGAATTGTACCACTGTGGAAATGGGATTTCTGTAAACCAAGTAATTAGATCGAAATTAATCCTCGTATCATTTATTTGAGTGGCAAATAAGAAACTAAAGTATAAACTGCGTACTCTTTTATGATTAAATATTGAAGACCTATGAGTAAACCGCATGTTGCATAAGTCACACTCAAATTGCTTCCCTAATCCTGCTTGATGAATTTCGACGTGCTTTCTGTATACGATAATAGATAAATATTGTACTTTTAACATGAGATTAAACTTTTGAATTTTAGCTATAGATTTTTTTAAGTGTAATAACAAGGTATACCTGAAAGAGGGCTGGTCTTGAAATACTTCTTCGCAGAAAGTACACATATAAGACAGAGCATCATCGTGTGCCATATTCACCTTAAGGTCTGTTATTTTTGGTCCAACAGGATGCGCCAGTTTTAATTTAGCTTTGGCTAGGACTTGTCTCGCTTTCCGTTTGCCGACATGACCGTGGTACAATGTACAATGTATCATCAACCCTTGCAGTACTTTAAATTTACATGAACACCGTACGCATTTGTATTTTCCATCATGGAAGTGTGACTTCTAAAACATCGAAACATAAAAGCCTCATTAGTTTTAAAACCTAAGCTTTTAATCTAAATAATTAACGGATATATCATTTCCAACAGTATTGTATTATTAGGTTACCATTTTATGAGCTCGGAGCGATGTGCTGCCTACTTTAAGATGGCACAGATCACATTCTACCATCTCTCTTTGGAACATTGGTAAAGTCAAACTTTCAGCAACTTTGGTTGAGGTTTCTTCAATTATTTGGCTGTTAACTGCTTTTTCCGGTAACGATTTTGAGATTGTTAATGTACCTGATTGCGACAAACTTATTTGAATTCTTATAATGGCTTCCGGCTTTATTCGTTTTTCCTTAAAATTCCACTCATTACGCAGCATGCCATGTTCCACAGTTAAGTGCCTAAAAAGGCCTGCAGTTGTTTGGTACCGACAGGAGCAGACGGGACAGCTATAAGGTCCATTACCGTGGGCTTGCTAAATTAAAACGAAATTAAAACTTCCTTTTGGACAACGTTAACATAAATACAATATGTTTCGAAATAGTTTCGCTAAGTAAACTACTACATGAACATTTTATTGACATTGTACCGTTTTGTGCATTGTAAAGTTTTGGACTTTGGAAAACGACTTCAGACATAAATTACAAGTTCGTCTTGGAGCATTGGTATGTAGCAGCTTGTGATTATTAAAATCTGCCAGATTATCGTAAGTTACACCACAAAGATTACACCGGGACACAGCTTGATTGGCATCAATGTCAGAAATGTCCTTCATTTCGTTAGAAATAAGTTGTACTTTCGTAGTGTTGTTGGCACCACTGTTTATAGACTTTCGAGTGACATGATATAGTCGAAAGTGTCTTTGAAAAGGTCTCAATGAATTAAAGCTGCAGGGACAACGCGAGCACTTAAATGGACCATTTGTGTGGCTGGTCTACATTCAAAAACAAAGAAAGTGAAGTAATCTCCAAAGTTGGTTGTACAAATTTCACGAGCGGTTTGTATATTTTGAGGAGCATATGAATATTATGCATAATGCCTACCTTCATGTGACTGAATCTAGTAGAGTGTAGTCGAAAGCGGGCGGTGCATAGCTCACACTTGTGAGGCTTAAGGTTTTGATGAATCAGCATGTGTCCTCTGAAAATAAAGGAATATACAATGTAAGGCCTACTCCCATACTACTTTTGACACCTTGTATTGTTTATCCTGACCTCCATGCTTGTGGGGAAGATAACTGCTTGCTACAAATGTGACACTCGTACATTCCAGACGTGTTTGGTGGTGGACATTGTAGATTTAAAGGTGCCGCTAGTAAAGACTGATCATCTACATTTTGAGTATTTAACTCTGTCCTCATTTTTACTACTGATACAACTTCGTTCAGATTTCTGCCAAATTTCTTCAAGTGAGCATATTTCTGATGGGTACGTAAGCGCTGCCGGGTGTGACTTCTTGAATGAACGGTTTTCTATATAAAGAATAAGAAATACACATGTTAGTAATCATTATTCGACAAATTTCATGTTTGATTATACTATATGTAATTTCTAGCTATAAAAATTTCATGTATGAGATTAGCTGGAATACCTCATGACGGCGTAAACTCGAAGAATAGTAAAATGTCATTTCGCACAGGTCACATTTGTGTTTAACTCCATAATGCGAATTGAGGTGTTCACTAGAAAAACAAAACGAATCATATAATGAAGTTGAATAATTACTATAATAGTTTACATTATGAATGACTGTTGTAATTGATTTTTTCCTTACCGAGCTACATACATGCTCGAACACATTTTTTTACAGATAGGACACTGGGGAACTCTACTTTCTTCCAATTGATATCTTATGTCTTTTGGCACCAGAGTTGACACAATAAGTTGTTTTTCCGCACCAGAAATAATGTTTTGCTTTCGAGATGTAGAAGGAAGGGCTTGAATACGATGCATTCTCCTCTGGTGAAGGCCCCTGCGCTTGTCCGAGATGAATGAACACGGACAATAATGGCATTTGTATGCACCACCTGCATGGCATATCTAAGAAACCCACCGACAAAAACATTAAGAAGAAATTATTGAACAATAATACCCAATACCCACAGCAGTTTAAAAAAAATTATTAACGTTACATAACATTCTATTTAACTGTACCTCCAAATGACGGGACATTTTACTTGTGCTGAGATTACAAATTGTACATTTTTTCCATCCTCTGCCATTCCCGGCGTTGTTCACGTCCACAACACTAAATTACGGTACAGTAAATCAACAATGACAATTTCATAATTAACAACAGCATAAGAGAGACGATCCCGAACATACATACACGATATGATTTATGATTTTGGTGTTTGGAATTAAATTAAAATGGAAGTCTACTAACGTCACTCTTGTCAGTCGGTCCTTGTTTCGAAAACTGAGATCCAGCTCAGAATTGTCTTCATTAACCTCGAATGCTTTATCAACACCACCATTGTTTGAGTGGACCCAAAACTGTCTGCCGGACGAACCGTTTGTAACTTTTCTTTCCAGTCGCAAAGGTGGAGGAGGCGGTTTTGGAAATTTGCTGAAATCTAAAGGAGCTCCATGTTCCGTGCTATCACTTTGATGCTTTTTGTAACTCTCCTCTGTCAAGAAAGCTCGATTGCAGCACATCATAAAGCGACATCCTTCTCTAAGCTTCAGTGGCCCCCGTACTGAAAAGAGAATGATTGATGATTAAAAGCAAAAATTTAATTAAGTAGGTAGGTTAAAATCGTACGAATAAAAATCGCCAGTATTAAAACATAAACTAGCTTATAGCTACATAAAAACTAAAACTATGTAGTAAATAATGTAGCGACATACCTTTCGGAGGACTGACAACTACTCGACCAAACTCGGTTCGACTTCCACATTTAGGAACAACTTCATGTACACGAACTTCCATCTTTCTTTAATAGGGCCTGGTGGTGCTTTGCTAATACTGGGCGTCAGGTGTCAGCCTGACTATTTACAACTAGAAAGCCTGTTAGCACCTAGGTGCTAATTGATCTAGTAACTGAAACACACACGAAATGCTATAGTATCATAT
>JAQGAI010002283.1:0-12621 GCA_034696905.1 Lepidocyrtus violaceus
CAGGGGCTGTATTTTTTTTTTGGGGGGGGGGGATTGGGTTGTTGGATGCCATGCCATGTCTCAAGCTGTGTCTGTGTGCTCTGTATATTTTTGCTCGTCTTATGCAAATGCATTCGTGTTTAGGTAGCTGATGTGATGTGTTGGTTGTGGTTTTTTGTTGCTTTCTCTTTTGAAAAGTGGAATATGAATATTTTGAACCTGGCTTAGGTACTTTCTACAGTAGGCATTTTGTTTGGCTCAACATGATACTTTTTTGCCCTACCTTTAAAAATCCTTTTTTATGGAACAATGTCAAATAGTCAGAGTCGGTATACTTAATGTACACTATGTTGGTAAGTGTCCCCTGATGACGCTAACTTTGGACTGTGAGTGAAATGCTGATGTAAAACATAGTTCATGGGAGAGGAAACAAGAGATGTAGTCACGGCGGCTTTTAATGCGTACTCCAGCGAAAAAAATATATATATAAAATAATGCTCTACGCTTGGTTCTGTTCGGGGATTTTTAAGGACGGACCTTAACTACAGAATAGACTCTTCAGAAACCTCCACTGTTTTGGTGGCGGTGGTGGTGTCCTCCGCTCGGTGGTAGCCCAATTCAAGAGAGTTTCCTCTTGGCTACCTTTTTCCTTCCTCTTTTTATCTCAAGCACTGTGAGGTTGGCTTCCTTAAAGAAATCTCTTTGTTTTTTCTCCCATTAAGACCGGAAATAAGAAAAGAAGCTCATTCTTTCAAGAAGAAAAAAGTTTAAAAACAGGGATCCCTTCAAAAATATGTTATGTTCCAGGAAAAAGAAGAAAATAGCCCTCTTCTCTAATTATGGATGTGTGTCCCCTTTTATTCCTTTTGTTCACCCAAGTGTAAAAACATTCTTACTATTTTTTTTTGCAAAGAGCAACTTTCTCTCCGTCGTCCCTCTCGAAGCTCGCTCGCAGAATAATTGCATCAGCGGTTCGAGACAATTCCTCTACTTTAATTACAACATTTCTGACTTGATTCACGTAGTAAAAGCCAGAGCCATAACTGGGCCAGTCCTCCCGTTCCGCTCACCGTTTCTTCGTTCCGCACACCTTTTTTTCTGAAGAAGAAAAAATAAACTTTCTCTTTTTCAAAAAAAAAGAAGAATCCTTTCACACACCAACGATGGAAGAGTGAAAGTAAAGTCATTCATGAGAGCTTTTTTTATGCCATCCAGATAACATGCAGCTTTCTATTTTAAGAAATGAAGGGACTCTCCCTGGTTTACGATATGGAACTATAGCCATATGTGTTTCTCGGAAGAAGAAGAAAAAACGGAGTACTTTCTCTTTTCCAGCCAAGGCATTTCCTTTTCCCATCCTCTTGTATGGGCCCCTACTTTCACTCCCCATCTTTGACTTTTTATACACATCCCTGTTTTTTTTTCTTTAGTTTTTAAGCCTACTTTTCTACATACGTAGGTATGTAATAATGTACGTACCTCGAGTAAAAAAGAAGACAACATCATTCATGTCTTCTTCTTCTAAACTAAACTTTCTCCTTCCATTTCCGCCTGTAGTTTACGTGCTCACTTCTCTTTTTTCCCTTCTCCTACTTTCTTTTTTCCATTCCGTTCTATCTCTGTCTAGGACAGAGTCATAAAATGAGATGAGTCGCGGTCCTTCAAGCCACATTGCCGTATTGCGACCTAGCAAGCTAAGTCCTTATGCTAGGCAAAAAAAAGTATCCAATATTATATTATTTTATTAGGTATGCTCACATGTAAAGATTTTCTCCACTCCATTTTCTCTTAGGTAAGGAATAGGAAGCCGCGAGTCTGTGAAAGAAATATTATTATTCCTTAACTGAAAATTTTCTTTTCCGGAGAAAGCAGGGAGGAAGGAGAAGAGCAGCACCACATATTTTATGCGGTTTCTTACCAAGAAGCTTTCTCTTTTTTTGAGAGAGTAAAAGTTAATAGGATAAAATGATAGAAACTGGGAGAGAAAATGAGAGGAGGAGGCCATATGACATGATACCTTCTACCTTTTTTTTCTTCTTCCTTTATTCTTAAAGCAGCTCAATATGTAAATTGATCTTCCAAGCTTCGCTTCCTTTTTTTGCTTTGCCTTGAGTCAGGGAGGTCGGGAGGAATGGAAGCCGGAGCAAGAGGAGGAGGAAGAAATTCATAAGGAGAAAGTCTAAAGTATTGGAATAATATACGATTATGTCCAACCAACCATACTATTTGCTGTCAATGTTAACTCAACTTCCTCCAGCCTCCTCCGTCTGTTCCTATTTTTCTTCCAACTTTGCTTGCTCCAGTCCTCTTCCCGTCTGTTCCTGTCTCTTTTCTCTAGTCCTCTCTTCTCATGCTCAATGAACCTACCTAATATAATATAGGTAGTTAAGTTAAGAGAGGAGAAGAAGGAAGAAGATCCAATATTTGCTCGGATACGTTTACAGCAAATAAAAACTATCCATTCCGTTATTTATTGGAGAACAAGCGAGAACTTACAGAGAGGGAGAAAAGATATATTTTTATTTCCTTTCATTTCTCCTTTTCTATACAAAAAACGTAGCTAGATATAAATGTAATACTTACAGGATGTAAGGACAAGAACACGTCTCTTTGTCAAATCCCATCCCATATTTTGTATTAAAAAAAACTAAACGTAACCTAAAAGTTTGGAAAGTGAAATTAGCAAAACTGTCATCACATTTATAAGAACAGCATTACCAGCTCATATCATACAAAAGAAACTTTATATTTAATTCCTTCCTTACGCTTTGAAATATGAAGGTCATAAATCGCAGCAGGGATAGAAAAATAGAGCGTGAGACTTGACTGAGTTTTGCTTTTGCGAAAAAAAGGAAAGCAAACGAAAGTTTAGTGATATTTGTATATCTAAAGTGAAAACACTTTGAACAGTAGAGAATACACTTCAGCTAGGCATATCCTATTTTCTTCTTCTTAAGATTGGTTATGTCAACAAAGCCATTCTTCATCCGAGGTTGTATCCTTGAGGGCTCCTTTTCCCCCCATTTTGCTTTCTCCTTCTTCGATGTGATGTAAACGTAAACAAAAACCGGAACAAATGGAAATAAAGTGGCTACACCTTATTAAAAAGAATGAAGCAGCAGTGGTTTATTTTGATGAAAATGGAAAGCCGCCCACTTCCTCCACCCAACCAAATCATATTTTGTTGATGATCTTACATAACATAACATAACATCTTGTGCAAAATAAAACTTTTTTGCTGACTGACAGGAAAAAAAATTTGCAAACAACTTTCACCACACTTTCACTTCCACCAAATTTGAAGGGAGATAGACGAAATGGTTTTTGTGGCTTTTGTTACTCAAACATCCCATCCCAAACTGATTGAGAGTTATTTTTTATGCTTTCCCCAAAAACCTCATTACCATTTAAGGAAAAACGATTTTTGAAAGAAAAAGTACTACTTCCCAGACAAAATGTCATAATACACAGGAAGGGAATGAAAATTGAGGAGACTGTTTTTGATCCTTTTTACAAAAAAATGTATATAAAACTTGTGTTGGAACCAGTTTGACTTGGCTGTTTGTTTACTTCTTTGCTGAGGGAAGTAAGAAAGCCAGAAAAACGTTGATAAATGAGTATGACAGATTGAATAGTTTGTTATTGAGTGTATTACCACCAATGTACTTTTCTCACAACAAATTTTTCCTTTTTTATAGTATGAATGCATTTCTGTTTCTTCACTAAACATGTTTTCTCCTTTTTCCCACAAGATTTTTTTTATGTATGCCAACTCATGTTTGTCTGTTTACATACAAGAAAAAAGGAGTACAAAAACTTCCATAAAAAGGATCCCATTCCATTCCATCCATCCATCCTGGAGAAAAGAAAAAAATATATCACAGAATACTTTACGACACTGCTTGCTTCTCTGTTGAGAAGATGCATATCTGCTTTGTCCCGATTTATTCCAATATATACTACAAGGAATAAGGTAAAAAACAAGTTATTTTTATTCTTTGAAGGAAAGTGGAAGACATCAGACAAATGCACATCGTTTTCACTCCATGATTTTTTTTGGAGAAGTCTGCCTGGCATCATTGGAAAAGTGAAAGTATGAAAGCATTTTCCCCCGTACTCTTCCTTAGTATGTATGTGTGTGGGACAAGGAAGGAAGCTGTTTTTTTGCGAATGCCAAGCCAAGGAAAAGGAAAGACTTTCTTGAGTCTGGATTCTGGATCTGGGTTACTGACAGGAAAATGGTCTCCAACAAAAGTAAAGATTGAAATGGGCCGCTCGTTCAATAGCTCAATCCGTCCATCACTTTGCCAAAAAAAAATATATATTTATTTATTTCATACATAAAATAAATATAGGGATCATTCGCACGTCATATCCCGGCTTCTACTCCACTGCTTTCACCATCTCCGGGTGCTAGTCATATGAGATGAGATGTTGTATGAACCCACTCATTCCAAAGCCCTTTTCCATCTAATATTATGTAACAATAACATAATGTCATACTAAATTCATATTATACAAAATTCCTTCCTTTTCAATATGAATTTATCCACAATACTCTGCACTTCAATTCTCATTTATTTTCCTTGTTGAAGTTTTCCCTTCCATCCCTTTTCCTTACTTGGATAATAATGGCTGCTATTTGATTCCTTGTCTTATGTAGCTTCCTTCCTCCTCAAGCTAAATGCAACTTGGCCGGAGAAAAGAGTTGATTTTTATACGTTTCCTCAAAGTACCATTCAAATTCACGCGAGATACTGGATGTATATGAGAAGCTATTCGTATGAATTTTATTTATGACGCAATTTTTGGCGAAATAAAAATAGACGATTTGAAAGTTGGGATGAAACTTTATGCGCATCAATTGACCGACATGAGCCATGTATAAACTATTACTATTATGCATGTATGTTGGAGAAGAACGGGCCATAAAAGTTATCGATCTCCAAAAAAATTTACTTTCTCCATTCTCCACCCGTGTCCCACCACCATTCTATATAAGTAGGTAGGCATGAAAGGCAAAAAGCCAAAACTGGCCCACGACACTAAAATATATATAAAATTCTTCTCCCAAAATGCAAATCCGTTTGGCGATGAGTTGAGATAGATGCATTGCGTTTTTGACAAGATGAGAACCATCCCAGCTCATATTACATTACGTAGTAAAAAATGGAAAATTGATCGCATCATCATCAACATCATCTGAGCAACAAAAAATCAAAAACAAGTTGGACGATCTAGGATAATATTTAATATATTAATATGGATATGATGATGTACAACCCAACTTTCATCCACCAAACCACTCAATTTCCTTTTACAACAAAACACGACTAAAGAATATTATTATGATGGAAAGGCTCGGAAGAAAAAAAAAATTATGATGAGAGGATATGAAACGCAATATCAATCTCAAATGGCTCATAACATAACAACCCGTTTTGGAGAACACTTTTCTCGAACGAAAGAAGCATCAAAGAAAATCAGAAAGGCTTTCATCACAAATGAATAGGAATACGTCCATCATCAAGCCAGAGCCATCCATTTATACTTATTTTAGTGGATTTTTTTTTTCTCGGGAGCGGAAAATTTATCGGGCTGTTGAAAATGAGAGGAACAGGCTGACTGAGTCGAGCTGGATGGAACTGATGAACTGACTCACTCATTGATTGTGCATAAGTACTTTCTCCCTCTCTCTCCAATCAAGAGTGCTGCTGCTTTGTATACACGTGCGTGACGTTTGGGTATCATATCACATCTCATCTCATCATTCTTTCGAAAAAAAAAATCATTCTGAAATGGAGACAGGAATCCAGGGAAAGTGTGCTCAGAATAATATTATCTCTTTTGATGATGATGCTGATACACACGCACTTAGCTCAAAAATACAATGACGACGCTCTGGCAAAAGTACACACTGGCTGACTGACAAGTTTTAGGTGGAGGAGGAGGAGGAGTGAAGTGAAAGTGGAAATTTTTTTTCTCTCTCTAAAGTTGCTCTTCCACTTTCACCATTCCGCTAGATACTTCCGCTCAAGTACATACTTGTTCGACATGGAAAAAAAATCGACTGCTGTATTGAAATGAAATATTCAATGCAAATGTTAGTATTTGCAATTAGAGTAGTGAGGAGCTGAATTCTTTTACATTTGAATTTGAATGGATTGGTGTAGAAGGAGGCAACATTCATACCTACCAATTTTTTTCAAAGCTGAATCAAATATGGATGTACAGAGAAAGTGCTTCCGCTTACGCCCTCATGAGAATTACGCAATTCAATACGACTTGATATTAAAAACAGTAGCTTTTGAATATATTTTTTTCTGTTCATTTTCTTCCTTTTTTCTTTTTCAAAGTTTCCCGGTATTGACTCCCTCCCAGTTCATGTGTGGAGGCTGCTGCTGTTTGCATATTATTATTCATAATGGCTAATGGAACTTTTTATGTATGACCATTTTTTTAATACATTTTTTTTCAAAAGTCTGTTCAAATATTTCGCAATCATACAGGAAACATGGCTTATTTCATATGTTCCTTTATATTTTGCCTCGTTGTCAGTTTTCTTGCTTTCTTTGAAATGGAAGCCGGCTGAAAAATGAATATTATGAACTTTTGTAACGATGAAAAGCAAATTGTGAATTCTAGATTGAGTACATGCGGAGAAATTACGAATATTGAAATGACATGTGTAGGTATGTATCTATCTATTTTAGTAGTACTGGATGAAAAAATGTGACTGTTTTTGTCTGACGAGATTCCATTCAGCTTCTTGTTTTTTTTACTTTCACTTCCACTCACACACCGGGGAAGTTTTCTCCTCCTTCTTGTGCCTTTCCTTTTTTTAAGAGTTATTTCCCCCCGCTTTCCCCTTAAACCATCCAAAATGAAGAGTGAAGCTAGATACGTACTTATATATAAAAGAAAATAGAATGAAGTCATACACTTGTTCTAGTCCTGAGTTTTTTTATCTTCAAAAAGAAAGCCGTTATATTTCTCGTTGAAGTGATGAGTGAGCCCCGTCCGTTTCGGCTCACTTACACACTTTCACTTTATTACTTTATTGCTGTTGTTCAGCCCTCTCTCTCTCCATGGCCATATTCGTTACTCACTCAGCTCAACTCAATGATGATGATTTCACAAGAGCCATATGCTCATTTTCTAATATACTTTCATTTCATACCTCCCCCTCTCCCCAAAAAAATGATGGTATGATATGATATGAGCCACTTGACGTAAAATATGATTGGTGAAAAGCCTTCTGCTTTCCCATCACCATCACATTTCCTAGCTTTTTTTCCGCGCTACTTCTTGAGCTGGTGTGGTCACGGTCTTCAAACTTCTTCCCATTCTTGTTTTGAAGTACAATGGCATAAGTGGGCCAACATAACGAGACAAGGATGACGTTGGTTTGGACAAGAGGAGTATCGTAAGTTGCGGTAGAGGGGCTCGCTCGGCTGTTGCCATTAAACAATACTTTTAATCTAATCCAACTTACTTCTATTACTTATAAAAGTAGTTGGAGGGGAGATAGCATTACGCATTGCTTTGGAGAGAGGAGTCTCCTTGCAATAAAAATGGGATGTTGTTCCCCTTTTTGTTTTTTATCTTTGGGTGTATGTATCTTGAAAAAGAAATATATACTCATTGTTCATGTGTGTCCACTCCCGTTTGTTTTTCATGTTATTTTTTATTTTAGTATTTTTTTTTGTTTGAAAAAGTGGAAAAATTATTGGCTTTATTAGCTATACTTAACTATCACAAGGAAAGGGAATAGGAACGTGCAATATATTATCCTGTTTCAAGGAAGGGAAAGGGGTAACACAAGTGTTTTATGGGGAAAGCAGTGCATTTATTATCCCCGTATATATGTTTTGATGAGGATGATACCTTATACCAAATACCAGGGAGAATAGGAATGGGCGCATCTTCAAAAATAATGGAGATTTTTCATTTTTACTGTAAGGAAGCTATAAACCTTTCCTCCAAGCTTTATTAGGCAATTCCAAAAAAGAAAACGGTTTGGAATAGAATAGATGGACCGTATACTAAAAAAGTACATTCCTTGCTTTGCTTAACATGTAAAGTTGAGCCACGTTTTTTGGTCATATCATATCATATCACATCACATCAACAGAAAATTGCCATATGTTTCCCCAAAGAATTTTTAAAGCTTGTTCCTTCCAACTAGGCTATGTACGATCTGTTGTTATTGTTATTTGTGGCATGTATCTCGCATTCGTATCCTTCATTTAAAAGAAGAAGAAAAGTACCTCTGTACTTTTGTTGTAATGTGACACAACACACAAACAGCATTTGTTGCAGAGTCATTGTCTTTGATAAATGAAATGGGTAATGTCTGTTGTCTTCAATTCAACCATGCAGTTATTATTGATGTGAAAAAAACATGAGATGGAGACAAGCCAGTTTTATAATACGGCCGGATAATTAGCTAACACAAAAATTGTCAGTTTGAGAAAATGAGGATGTCCATGAGAAATTACTTACTTACTGGAAAGCAGATACTCTAGAGATGGCTCATTTTTCCTTTTAAGAAAAAAACAAACTTCTCGTGCTGAATTTTTTTTTTGAAGAGGCACACGAAATTGGGAAAATTAAATCAACTTGGTAGTTACCTACTACACTAACTATAATAAAGATGCAGGAGCAAGTGCCACACTTCATATTCCTAATGGCCTTCCTTCCTCCCAGCATCTATTATTGGAAGGGAGCCCAGCCCAGTGCTCCCCCAGTCTTGTCCCTAGACACTACAGTAAGGGGGAAAAATTTATCGCTAAAAAGGAGGACATTTTGCGATTAGCACGTAAAAAAAGTTGAAAAAATCTTTTGCACACTTTTTCCCACAGATATATACTTTCTCTATCAACTGGTTCTACTTTCTTTGTAAGGTACTAACAAAAATCACTCAAGTAATATACTGCCCTCGTTAGAACCCTTCTAATCTCTCTGTTCCCCATCCTAGCCTAACGAACGAGCGGTGTCCGTATAATGACCAGTGCCTTGTAATAACTAGACACTTTCACTTACTCAAAAATTACGGGAGAAAGTGAATGCTTCTGACGGAGGAGAAAGCAGCCAACAGCTTAGTTAGGAATAAAGTCATGAAGAAGGGCTTTTTTTCTGGTGTATGGGTTGGTGTGGGTAATGGCGGCGGCAAATGATACTTGGAAGTGGACTTAAGTTTCTGGAGGCTCATTTTGTTGTGCTGCTGCTGCTGCTCATGAAACTAAGACCTACTTCATATTAATAATATAAACTAGCGAGAACTCTGGGAAAGACATCCATACTCCACTAATCACTTCCTAACGGTCGGTCGGTCGGTCGCTGCTTTCTCCGGACTTTTTTTAAAACTAACAACGATAAGATTTTTCTTTGGGGAGAAAGTTAGCATAGGTAATGAAGCAACGGAGAAAGGATCGGATCAGTACAAACTTGGAATTCGGTCGTAATACAAAAATTTTGGTTAGGATTTTTAAACAAAATAAAAATGGCACGGGTTTCACTGTTGAGAATGAAGGATAAGTAAAAACTTACTTCCAACTTGGAACGATGCGTAGGTAAAATCTGGCATTTTGATTATTGCAGCCGAGTCCATTCCATACTATGCTGCATACCTCAAGTCATCTCATAATCATAATCATCATAACATAATACGGAAAAGCAGGCGGGTTCCTGGAACCAAGACGTGGATAATTTATTGGACACTTCATTTATGACTCATGACAAAATGGAATACATTAGCTGAGAAGAAAAAACCCAAAGAAAAAAAATTCATGTGATATGATTTCTCTTTTTTTTCCCGGGTTAAAAGGAAAAAAATGAATGAATATGGTTAAGCAAAAAAAGTACCTAGTAATGTTATGTTATGTTACATACACACTATTTCCCTTGCTTAGAAAAGTATAATATTTCAGGGGAGGGGAAAAAAGAAATGAAAAGGATCATTTTGAATTCATGATTTTTCTCCTTCTTCTGATTTCTGCACAAGAATTCTCGCCACATAATAGGAAAGAAAGGTACTTGGAAGAGAGAGAGAGAGAAAGCAGAGATTTTTCTTTCCTTGGAGTGAACCAACCAGGGGTAAACGTACAACTATTTAGCGGGTATTATTATAACATCTTCTTCATGTGAGCTATAAAAAATATGAGAGAAATGTAAGTACATCGTTGGTAAGGCCTCCCACCACGCATACATAGTGATCTTCCATGCACCACCGCGGTGGTGGTAGTGGTGGTTATCCCTTTCTACCTTTTTTGCATTGGACAAGGTTGGGAGAGAAAAGATTCCATGTACCTTTCTCTCATAATGGAAATCCCAGGAAAGTGGGACTTTCTCTTGCTGGGCTGGCTGTCAGGCAGCGGCCGTCATACAAATTTTATGAGTAGTGAAGAATAAAAGGGAAACCCTTTTTTCATCTGTGTAGCCAGTCACTCCCGTTTTTTAAACTTTTTTTTTCTTTGTCCTTTTACTTTATGCCTCGCTTGGTTTGATATTTTTTTTGGAGAAAAATAACAGACATGATCATCCACGTGAAAGCATTTGGCTTGTTTGGCTGACGGCTTTCACTATAAAAAAAGGAAGGAGTAATGTGGGGATGACATACATAACCCTTTTTTAAGATCCCTCGACATCTTTGCCTTTTGGGCTGAGTAAGAAGGTAAGAAGAGGATAATGGTTTATGAAGGACGGGATCCATGTAACTCACAAATATGAATGGAGAATATGAATAAAATGATTCGTTTTTTGTATTTTGGCATCACCTTAGATAAAAATAGCATATGAAAGATTTCATACCGGGCGAGTGGATGGAGGAGGTAGTGAATGTGGTGGTTGGTGATCTTTGGAATGGGTTGGGTGAGCAATATTTGTGTGAGGACTCAGCTCACGTGCTTTAATCTTACGAAGAGAGTAGGTATTCATTGTTGGAAGGAAGTCTTGGCCTGCAAGAGCTTCATCAAACTTTCTCCTGCCTTTTTTATCATCTTCTACGAAAATCTCAAGTACCTACATACTTGGAGGTATGTGGTTTTCACGGACAAGTGTTATTGCCAGGTTGACATTTGTCAGTGTAATGAAAACCCGTCTGACTCCTTTCACTTTTTATTATGCCGTGGCTGCTTTTTGTATTAGGATGTCATCCACGTACATAAATCCCCCATGCGGAGGAGGAAGAGATAGCGGAAGAGCTTGGAATGGGCTTTAAGACTAACTTTACATTGAATGGAAGGTCAAGGGATGCATAATACATCAAGGCGGGTCAAGAAATGAATACGTAATGGCTGGCGGAACGTTGATGTAAATCGCTGCGGATAGAAATACTTTCTGCTGGAGGAAGCGATGATGATCGTTTATGACTAGACTAGTACTTGGGCATGTGACATGTTATGAGATGCAGTTTTTATGTTATTTTTCCCCAGCCAAAAAAAAAAATCTTAAAATCTTTCCCGCATCAGAATCAGAATAATTCTGAAATCCATTCTGTTAAAGTGCTTTCTCTCCGTAACCGTTTGTACGTTTTACGTTTATCTACTATCAAGTTCCAATCTTTTGATATTCCACTATCATCATCCCGTATCCACTGCTCTTTCTTTACCTTGTTATTAGCCCGTTGGGACCGGAGATGGCTAGTTTATTTCCAAACAGATTTGTATATTTCATGCATGGAAATCTGAGATTCCCCCGCCCCACCCCCCAAAAAAAGAAAGTAAACTTTAACTTTGATTTCGTCTTTTGGTTACTTTTCTTCAACTGCAATTTTGTTGTGTAGGTGCCTACACGCAACGCTGCTGCATGCACTTGTCTTCGCTATTCTTTCTACAAAAGTTGATGATAAAGCTGGTGGTGGGAGGTAACAAACAATGCACTGCTGCTATTTTCGTCCCTTTTTGTTTCTCAGCCTCACAATCAGTCTGAAGAGAGGAAAGTTTTCAAATTACGGGATGAATATAATGATAGGACCAACCCACCAAGAAAGGTGGATTGTGGAAAGCTGGAGACCACACAGTGTATAAATTTCTTTCTTTTTTCGTGCGCTGTTGTAAATATATTTTATGACAGCTCCCAATCCACAAAAGCAAATTAGCTGGGAAAAGCTCAAGCTATATATTTTACTAAACGAACAAGAAGAAACTAAACAATAATAATGAAGTGGGATGAAGGGAAACAACTACAGATTCATGGTAAAAGTTGGAGCTTTGGAGTTGGCTATTATGAATGGCCATTGTATTACCTAGACACACATTGTTTATTATGAATACGTATGACAAACTGCACACAACACAGAGTCTGAATCAGTGAAAATTATTTTTGTGTTGACGTCCTCAGTATAGTATAGTGGAGTACCGACTTTCCCCATTCATTCATTCATTGTAGCCGTGGCATGATACATGCGAGAAAACAATTTGCGTTGAAAAAAAAAGATGAAATATGCATTGGGCTCATTACATCCTCTCGCATTATTTTACCTGTGATATAATGATAATAATGAATAGAAAGAATGCGAGTTTTTTGCTTGTTTGAACCCTCACCTTTATGTACAAATTACTGTAACAACTATGTATAAAAACAAGGGAAGGGAAACAAAAAGGGTGAGAACATGCTACCACTCACACTCTATCACAGATA
>JAQGAI010002284.1:0-12620 GCA_034696905.1 Lepidocyrtus violaceus
TGTATGAAGCACACACTCTTGTTACGCTGGACAATGAAAAGCACTATGTCGTGCTTCTTCAGTTGAAGTAAGCCCGAAGGAAAAAGGTCGCCTGACCATCGACAGGTTATCAGAATATTTTTTTCGACCACACAACAGACTTATTAAGAATATTATACTAATCTGACGGTAAATTACTTGAAAGTATAAACTGTACAATATTATTGACCCAAAAGTCAGTAATTGATGACCATTCATAGTTGAACTTTGCCATAATTTTATTGTTAACTCAATTAAAATGTCTTCGTTTTCCATAGCCCGCTCTTCACTTAACAGCTCCTAATTAAGTTTACCAGTTAGTTAGACAAAGCTAGTTACCTACTGACAAAGTACATACAAAGCTCAAAGGGCAAAATGTGGGTATGCTTAATATGAGAAAGCTACAATTGTATTTGTATTTTATTTTAATCCGGCTACATATACGCAGGAGGGATTTGGAAACTTAAACCGACGTAGTCAACGCCATCGACATAAGCATCATCATCGTGAAACCAGAAACAAGTGAAAAATGTTTAAGCAGTTCCAGTTATTAAGCTAAAGCGTTGTTTCGCCTCACCATGTAATTATGAGGTTCGTGAAATATAAAAAAGGCAAAACAAGAACAAGGATTTAAAACAGCTGGAGAGCTAGTGCCAGTGCCTCAGCCTAATGCAATAATCACATGCATGCATACATTTCAAAGGTTTAGGCAAATGAAGTCATTCCCTCTGAGAAAAAGCCGTCCGTCATCATCACAGAGACAAGTTGGCTATAAGATTACGTGTTTCCCTAACAAGGAAAATATATATCTTGGAGGGGAAAGCAAAGCAGGGAGAAAAGAAGCAAGCTCGCAGCTTAACAAAGAAAGAAAGATTGGAGGAAATACGGAGGGTAGTGTTTAGCACGGAAACTTTTGATTTTTATCGTGGAAGGGCTCAGCCAAACCAAAAAATCCTTCATAGCCATACTCACTCACACAGAGAACAAGCAACTCTGCTTCTGAAAAATACTCCGTGAAATGCTGGGTGTAAGAAGGATTAATATTGTTGACTTGAGTGAATGAGGAGGAGGAGGGTGTGCACTTACCTGATCCAATAATGAAGACAATAATTCCCAACAGCTTGATTGACTTCATTTGATCATGCAACATTTTTCCTACACGCAGAGGAACAAACCCGTATCAAAATATAGGAACTCCGGAAGAAAAACAATCTAACGACTGTAATGAGTAGGTTTTGAGCTATATACGTATATGCTCACTCACACAAGTAGGTACACTTTACTTTCCTTCCCCACAAGGGGAAAACTTTTTTTACACTGAGAAATCACTCGTAAAAGAATTTCACTTCATTCCACACAATTTATTTTATTTTCTTCAAGTTGAATGGGCCTTCACACTGAAAAAAGGGAAAGTGTCTAAGCTTTTGCCTAATACTCTATTGCTCTGTCTATTTCTTTAATTTTGTTCTTGAAAAGTGTTTACTTTTTTCTGCTCTTACTTTTCCACTTGTTTAAATCCGAAATTATGCGTAAATCAGATAAAAAATATCATCATCTCATTTCTCCCAGCTCCCATTTTTCATCATCATCATTTATATATATTTCCATTTCCTTTCAGACTTTTATCCGGATTTAGGTCTGAGAAATGTCTGATATTGCTTTCTTCATCCGGCGAGAGAGAGAGAGAGAGAGATTTTTTTATAAGACTTCACTTCGTATTTTCTTCACACTTTTTGTTTCTTCCCTTCAAGAAGGAATTTTCTCTTCTTTATCCCTCTTCTGTATTCATTTCAGTTTCCACTTTATTACGCATTGAGTAAAAAAAGGAACGAGGAAGAGAAGAAAAAAAGTTTTTTTTTACTTCTTCTTCTTATTTCCTCCTTTTCAACAGTGTTTAACGGAAGACTTTTCCTTTCTCTTTTAGGAATAAAATGAAGAAGGATATCATAAACTGTCTAAGATCGAGTTGTGAAAGGAAGAAAAAAACTTTCATCAGTTTTTTTCCCTCTCCACTTCACTATTTCTTCTTCTTCTCTTCGGGTGAAAGCATACGGAAAACTTCTCACTTGTTCATACAAAATGTGTAGCAGGTTAGAACAGTCATCCAATGTTAGAATTTTTCTCCCAACAAGTGAAACTTTGTTCGCCTTTCAGAGTCATAGTCATCTTCCAGCATTAATGTAAAACAGGAGAGTGAACAAGGAGTGAACAACACTGTCATAACAGATTTTTCTCCTTTTCAGCAAGACATAACAGATTTTCTTTCATACATATACATATGCGTAGTAAAATAAACGAGAGGGTGGCCCCGGTATATTAATCTAACTTGGTTTTAATCACTGCTTCCTTTATCCTACAGCTTGGAAGGAAGGGAAATCTGAGAAGGAGCAATTCTCCTAAAATGGTTCTTTATGAGAATGCGAGATTTCCTTCCGGTAAACGGTAAAAAAACCTTATAAAAAAGTTCAAGTTTGAGTTGAGCCTGGGTTCACTGTATATGTTTCTCAGGGAAAAAAGTCAAGAGTAAAAAACTTTCCCTTTTTTCTTTATTTGATGATGCATGCATGCATAACACGCTAATCTTCATAAAGGATAATATATTAGATGAGAGTGTAGTGCAAACTAAAGTAAGCACGGGAGAAATTTTTTCCTGGATTTTTTTTTTGGAACTTCCCCCCTCCTTCCTCCCTTCTTCTATTTGTTGGAGTTTTTTTTATTAAGTGTTGCTCTTCCTATCCCTCCTTTCTCTCTCAAGAGGAGGTAAAGGAGAAGGAAGAGGAAAACGTTCTAGATTTCCACTTGAGCTACCTTATTTCCAATCTTGAGAAAGACTAATATTGACAAAAAAACGTTGAGACAGTGGCCGGGTTGGGTTCGGGCCGTAGACGTATAAGCTTGGGTGGTGCTTGTTGGCCTGTGTGAGAAGAGTTTTCTTAAGATTTTCGCTCCCACTCCAATCCCAGAGTAGGAACAGGAAGGGAAAAACTGATTGTGAGAAAGCGAAAGAAGCACTTATTCCTGGCCGGCTCCCTTTCCTTGATTCTTCCTCTCTAATTTCATTTCACAGTTTGCACATCAATTTTACAAGAGAGAAAAAGAAGTTAAGTGGAGGATCATACAGGATCAGTGCAATTTCGCCTTTTGAGAGGAAAATGTTTCACTTAATGTGAGATCTGTGTGGGGTTTGGCGGTATATGTATGATGATATGGGAGAAAACCAAACTTTTTTTTTCTCTTTTTTAAGGGAAGATGGAATGGGATAAAGGCGAGAAGGGGAGGAAAGATGAAGAAACCACCTCCACCACCGTCACTTCCACCACCACTGGAGTCATCATCATCCGTAATAGTAATAGAGTAGTTGTTGCTCGTCTCGGTTTTCCCGTCCCAATCTTGTTACAGTTTACAAGGAGAACTATATATCGTAGAAAACAACGTAATTCTCTGGGTTAACGGAGTTTTCAATTAAAGTCGGTAAATCAAGCGGAGGGAAAAACTAAAACTCACATTAATATTGCGCATAATCCCTCCATCTCGAATGGGGAGAAAGTTTCTCAATAGGAAAAGGGATTTCACCTTTAATGTTTATGCTGCAATGCACCAAAACTTCAGTTTTTACAACTTTGTCTCACATTACCCACATGGAAAATTAGTCAGTATAATAATGACGAGTTCTTTACGCAAGGTTATTAAAGTAATTTGTTATTCTTGTAATCAGCCCTTTTTCCTCCTTATCAAATCCTTTTCCTAATCCAATAACGTCCCCATTGCACTTAAAAATTGCTTTTATATAAATGTTTCTCCAAGTAGGGGAGGTATGAGCTGGCGAGATGTTTTTTTTTCTAACAAGAAGGGTAAATTTTTTCTCCACCTTTCCACAGATAAACAGATTGAGGTAGAGGCGGAAGGGGTTGCTTCCTGGATCAAAGCAGATAAAACCTGTGAGAGTACAGAACAGACTGACTCCCTTGCTTGCTTGCTCCAATGTCAAAATGATGCTCGTGAAAGCAACGTTACACAAAGACTGACTGGTTCTTACCACTAGCTCGATACACTTATACCATGCCATACACAAACCTTAGCTTTAGCTAAAAGAAAACGTACTTATGTATGTGAGTGAGTGACTTGTTCCCCAAAAGCCTCTATGCTAGTTGAAGAGGCAGTGGAGTAAAGCTATGCATATGTATTTATGCCCCACTAGACCACCAACCACCGAGACCTTCAGAAGAGCTACGTTACATTACATAAGCCATGAGCGTATTGGCACCAGCTGAATACCAAAATCTTCAGGAAACGTATTTTTCCTCGTGTGGAGTGGAAACGTGAAGGGGATAGAAGGAAGGCTGTGGAGTGAAATGTGTTTTCTCTTTTTGTCTCAGGATGCCCCAACAATATTTCTTTTGATATTTCTATTCATATTTTTTCTATCGTATTTTTTCATTCGTTCCCAATCCACGTTATATATTTGTTAAGAAACGGAAATGATTAAACATTTAATAAAATGTTACTTGCACACGAGTTGATTTTAACTATTAATGGCACATATTCTAGGTAATTTCTCTGGACAGCAGACATGCCCTACTGATTACATTTAATTTTCAAAAGAATGGGACAAACAAACAGTCATATAACATAACAAGTGTCGAATAGGAACATGAAAGCTAGTACAAAAAGAAACCATTCAGAGAAAAAAAGGGCTACTAAAACAAAAAATGCGTGTTGCTGGACTGCCGTCATTGTCTACCAGGTTGCTCGTTCAGTCTTTTTTTTCATACAAAAAAAAGTAAAACAGCTACACTTACATATTTTGCTATGTTTATAAATATATTTTATTAAAATCATGACAGTTAACAAGAAAAATATACGGACGGACAGGGACAAAACACGTTTCATTTCATTTCCTACTCCCTTTTAATCCATACGCTTTTGTTTTTAGCTTTCCTCTTGTTTTTCTCCAACAACGTCCACAGCTCAGCTCCTGTGGACATTTTCTCTCTCGATATATATTCTACTTTATGCACACATGCATTCATCACTGCCCCTCCGGAGTGAAAGTAGAAAAGATGGACATTTCGCAATTGGTGGACAACATGAAAGCGAAAGCAGCCAAGTAAGTGCCCAACTTTACACATGTTCGCTGGCAGCTTTTGAAGGGAACAATATTTTTCCTTGTTGTAGTGGTGCCGACGTCGACGCTTCCGTCCACACACAACGTTTTGGAAAAGGACAAACCATCCATCCATTTTCCTAGTCTGGGGCTCTTGTCACAATAAAAAAGGGGCTTGGATTGCAACCGACCAAAACAACACTCTCCGTCCAAACACTTCCTCTTTTCCATCCGCAAAAAATAAAACGTTCAGGAAGAGCACAAACACTTTTAATACTTTTCCATCATCAGCAGCGTCATCATCAACATCATCAAGGCCGCATCCTTTTCAAACTGGGAACCCAGATCATCATCGGGGCAGTATCAAACTCATCTGCACGATGACCATCATCGTCGCCACTACACCACCACCACCGTATCAAATCCAAGCGATCAACAATTTCCAGACAAGGACTCGACCGCTGTGCACTTACTCCACTTCAGAAAGTTTTTTCTTCTCCTCCAGTTTGACCAGTTCATTCATTCAACAAAATGGGGAAGTGCGTTTTGGATTGGGCCGCCAGTCTCCACTTGTCATAGTTGAAAATTTGTTGGGCTTGTGCACACTTTCACTGGAAACTCTGAAATCTAGACGGAGACTTGCTTCCAACTCATTTGACTGTATAACAACGTCCAGCTCAAAGTCCAGGAAAAGTCTTGCTGGGATAGAATCATTTTAGGTATTTGTGTTTGGACTATGCAAAAGCTCATTTCACAAAAAAAAAGTTTATCGATTTCCGTTCCAAACAAAAATATATCTTTTTCCGGTGAAAGTCCCTATGAGCCATGTCATACTTGCACCGAGGAAAACATTTTTGTTTAATCAAATCATCAGTTTATTTCCATGCCTGGGGTGCCGCTATATGCTTAAGCTGCCGCCGCTGCCACTCTGGGATCCGTTTCATTTCAATCAGTTCTGCTTCCTCCCTTTCATTTCTTAATAAATATAGTTGCACATGAGAGCTAGCTTCCTCTTTTCATAATTTCCCCGCGTTAGACTTGACTCCGTAAAGTCGCTGCAGCGGAAGAACTCGGCTGTAAATTCATCATCGTAATCATAAATACAGTCAAAACTATACAGCAAAGTGAGTGAAAACCGGAAGTCGGATTGGAGTGAGATGGATCGGTTTACTTCCACCAAAGCTCACACCAAACAAAAACATTTTGTATTTTTTTTTTCAAAACTAGGATAAAATTATATAAACCTATTTTACTGGGGATATAAATCAGGAGTTTAAGAAGTTGAAACTTTCACTCCTCAAATGCTTCATCTCCATCCATATATCCGTTACGTTCCCTCACTCCCTCCGGTTGGCTTTCTCCATCGGATGAAGTCTGAGAAACGAAGAAAAGCATAAAAGCTGACGGTGGTCACGCTTCAAGCATCAAGTATCACGACGATGAGGATGAGGAGGAACGAGATGAAGTGCTCCGCTCACTTCCCAAGAAGTAGAAAAACAGACGCACTTTGTTAGACACTTGGACAATAAAAAAGAGCGTGATCATGATCATCTCATCTCTTCTGTTTAGACTGTCATCCCATCCAAGCGTGGCGTGTCATCAGTCACTTTTTTATATATACTTCATCATAGCCATCCTCCTCATCATCATATTCATCAACATTCCTCCATCTCCTGTTCCTGGAAGGAGCAGCGTCAGAGAAACTTTCTTTTTGTTTTATTTCTTATGGTTGAGTTGTCCCCGTCGTCGCACTTGGCCTTGCCTTTTTAATATGCATGCATGACGGATTCTCCAGTGTTCCAAGGAGAAGTTTATCATCCCAGCTTTTTATATCCCCCTTTGGGTTCCACCTCCAATCCAGCAAAAAATAGTTATACGTACATAGTTTCTGCATATACTTAATTTATATGTACGTAAGAGCATATTAGAAACAAGAGGAGGAAGTCAAGTCAAAACGCTCCACTTCCTCCCAGGCTCCTCTCTTTCACGAGTTAATTAATTTTTGATGCACCATCCCATCCCCCTATCCCCTCTTCTTCTATACTTTTTAATACTAGCGTATCACTATCATCTCCTCTCCCATTTTTACTTGACTAACTTTTGAGTAAATCCTTGTCCTCTCCTATCATAATCATAATGTTTCCTCTTTTCGTTGTAGGGAAAAAAATACAATAAAAAACAAAGTTTTGTTTCAGCAACTCACTTAAACTCTCGTTAGGGTCTTGTCCGCTTGTATTTCCCTCATAAACGTATATTTTCGTCTCAGGCTCCTCAACGTATTTTTATTTTATTTAAAAGAGACCTTTTCCCTGTTTGATTCAATTAAAACTAGGTGGGTGGTCCATTCACCCCTTCTTCCTTTTTGGAGGATGTCACAGCAGGAACTCACACTTATATAAGTTGTCTATCCCGTAATTTTTTTTGTTTCAGCAACTTTCTCCAAAGCCAAACTCTTTGGATGGAATGGCAAGGGAAAGTCGAGAGTCAAAAGTGGAGACGGAGGCCCTGCTGCTATGCTATACTTTCCCCCTTCCTGCTACTATTCCCCCTCCAAAAAGTATGTAATGCAGTGCAAAAATAGACTAGTTGAGACTATCGTCAGAGTCGGACCGAACACTTGTCCAGCAGTCCGGAGACCACTAGGACCACCACTACGGTCATAATAATGAACAGAGAGTTTTTATGCTGGAAGTCAAGTGAAATCAAACAGTCCATTTCTCCTTTCTCCAGCATCATATCAAATCCACACAACAGCTTTATATTTTGCTTGAGGCTAATAGCTAACTGGCTTTGTTATGGTTTGTATTTTACCTTACCTCCTCCGCGCGCCTATAATCTTTAAACTCTATGACTGTACATCAACCCATATATTTTATATGAACTTTTTTTGTTGTTTGGTGGTCTGGTCTGTACCATGTCCCTATCTATGCGCTTTACGTGCAAGTATCGCCGTTTCTCAACATTGTTTGTACGTGGCCTGAATCTGAATACAATTCCGTTAGCAGTTTTAGTTTCCCTTCTGCCACTCTCACTGATGCTGTTATTTACGAGCCAACTAACTTCTCCTAAAATGAGAAAGTTCAGGTTAGGAAGTTTATTAAAGAGCCACTTGAGCCAAGGAAGGCATCTTTTGGTTAGTTTCTTCCTTGAACTTTAAAGAAAACTGGGAGGAAAAAATATACAAACTTTTATTCCTCTTTACACTGCATTGTGTTTTTAATAGGGACTGGGACAATGGGAGCCTTCGCCAGAGTAGCCCTGTCTAGTTTTCTTCCCACAACAACAATAAAAAAAGTAGTCATGTTGTATTGTTATCATCATCATGCATGCATGTAGTAAGCATGCAAAGAAAAATACAGTAGTTGGGTCCACACGCATCTTTTTTTAATTGTGTTGAGGAGGAACATCTGGACCTGAGACTGGATTGGGGAGGGTGGGTGATGGCTGCAGGCAAAAAGTTTTCATTATGCAAACTAAAGCAATGTAAGAAACAAACACGGTCGATGCTGTGGTGGTCAAAGGAGGTAAATAAATGTAGGTACATAAATATTACTACACTTTATGCTGTCAGCCTGTGACCTCTAAAACTTGTTTAATCTTCAAAGATTTTTAATGAATGAGCTGTGGCAATTTTAAGCGCAACTTATGTTGTTCTGCATTCATTATGAATGTTCCACCGCTGTAGGTACATAGTAATGCAAAGTGAAACGGCTCATGGTGGAAATATGAATTTTCCTGCATGGTCTGAATTTAAATCAGGGCCAGGACGAAATGAATGGGTGGGTTTTGAAAATAGACGAGAAAATGGCGAGGTTGGTGCTGACGTTGCTGAAAAGCCTAAATATGATGACGATGATGATGATGTTGTTAACGGTAATAGGACGCCTTACGCCCTTTCCCCACTAAAAACTTCCTTTGAAGGTGAAAGTGTGATGGTGTTGAAAATGTGGGCCTGGAATGGGAATTTTCGCAGAAAGCATCATTTATTTAGCAAAACGGGAAATCGATAGTTTTAAATGCCCCGAGGCAAAAACAACAAATTAACTAGAGAAGGGAGCGTAAAGGGAGAAAGCAAAATGAAATATAATAATAACACAACCCCATCCAAAATTCCAAAGCTCCACATCATATCAACGAAATCCAGCATTAAAAAAACGATTGTGAGCTGAAGACCAAAGGACCAGACTGGGGAGTACAAAAAATCGATTTCAATCCCAAACGGATGGGAATATGGATGGATATCCATCCAGCAAGCAAAAAGGTATTGGAGCTTGCTCAGCTCACCCACCAGTGCACACACACAAACATAAAGTCACGTACATTAGATTGGTAGCTGACCAAAGGAAATAAATAATTCTGGTAATATGTTGTTAAAATATAAATGTAAACAAGGGAGCCCATATATTTCCTTTCAATTTTTAGCATGCACGCACTTGTCCTGTCCTGACCTACAAAACTAAATACTTTTACTCCCCGACCGAAATTCGCCATATGTAATATTAACTGGAGGAGGAGAAGGAGAGAGGAAATTATTTTCAGAGAAAGCACATTCTACTTTCCCTCCGCTTCACATCCCATACTAAATATCTGTAGTGTATGCACACTTGTTACTTTTGTTACATAATAATAATATCCCGTCCGTGCGTGTCTCCCCATTAATTACTCGAGCGGAATGGAATGGAGGAGCAAAGCCAAAGCTAAACTTTTAATTGCGATGTTGAATACCTAATGTTGAATATGGCGAATTCTTGTAAGCTAATTTAGAGTTTTCCTTGAAACTCCGTCTTCCTTACAGTTCCACTGCTTCTCTACACTGTACTCTGCTAGGTTTGAGTTTGAGTTGACTTGACTCTGGTCTGCATTCCATTTCCGAATTTCAAGTAAAAGCCTGATCATCTCTTCTCTACTTTCACTTTCTCCAGACACAGATCTGAGAGAATGAGCAGGAAGCTTGTAGAAAAACTACTAGCTTTCAACTCCCTATCAATGTTTCTTCCCCCTTCTGTCTCTTTTAATGTTATGTTCCTTTACTGTCCTAATCGGCTTAAACAAATAAAGTTAAAGTGAGCCAATTGCTTGAAGCTGCATCATCATCAGCAGCAGCAGCAGGAGTAGCATCATCTAAACAAGATGATAGTAGTAAAGCGTAAACACACTAAATTTGTGACAAGACGAGCCATCATCATCATCATCATCCCCATCACCACTGCCACCGTCTTCCAAAAACTGCAAAGACGACACAGACTTGAAATAAACTGCAACAGTCAGCATTAGCAAAAGAAATCGGGGGAGGTTGGTCGGCTGATATGATGATGTTGTTGCCTTATTTCAAACGTGTTTCCCTTCTCCGAGAACATCCAGACTGACTTTTACACGAAAGAAAAATTTAAAAGAGATATGCATAAGCCCCTTCAAACATAAATACTTCCACACAGACACACACAAAGCATCACCATCAAAACTGTGTAGGCGGATGGGGTAAGGATTTTCACTTCCAAAAATGCTTTTCTCTTTTTCCTCCTATATAATTATGTGCATGGTGATATCATTCCCACTCCCATTCCAGTTCATCATCGTTTTTCCCCCTTGAAGTCATCATCTTTCATTGCGTTTCTTACGTTTTCAACTTGAACGCTTTATATTTATCCCTAAATGTTTGTGGGGGTGCGTGCGTGCATTTTCTTCTCCCAATAAATGTTTTCCCTTCAGTTTTGATGGCAATGATGATGGAACGGCAGAGCCTGAAAAAATATCTGAATCTCTTCTTGGTAGAAGACGAGCAACAAAGAAGAAAAAAAGATTTTTTTGCTTGAATATTTTTTCCACTCTATACAGTGCTTTCTCCCAACAGTCTTTCAAGGGAACGAGATTTCGTTATTAGGGAAATGTGTATATTTTTAGCATGATTCATTCATTCATCGCCATTTCACCGATGTGATGATATCATGATATAATCATCATCATCATCATCTTGATATGATACGTATGATCTACTATACTCAAATATAAAGTATGAAATGTATACCATCCCATTTATATGCTTGGTTTGCTGTATTTTCCAAGGAAAAAGTCAAAACGAGAATAGAAGCATTTTGTTATGCCATTCTGCCTTTTTTCAATGATGAAATGAGATGTTGCCGACGCCACTATCACAGCACACTTCCTCCAATTCCTTTTGTTGGCCCTAATATGTCTTCACTAGCTCCTCTCTCATTCTCCCATTCAGGGTATATTTTGGGTCTCCCAAGTGAAAAGGAATAAAATAATCTTCTTCATTGAAATTGTTGTATGGAGCAGGGTGGGAAAATGGGAGTTTTTTGGAGAAGGCTTTTATACTCCTCCATCTAATAATTTTATGCATATTAGCTCATTTCGCTTCACTGTGGGAATATAAAAACGGAGGAGAGTTGATTTGTGTGATCGCAATGGAATGGCTTTCGTTGTTAGTGGCGGTGGTGGCGATGATGATGATGATGGGGATGGTGTGCCTCCACAGCTTATAAACCTTTTGAGTTGAAGACTCAAACTGAAATGCTTCTCCGCTTCATTACCGAATTTCAACGCGTTTTCTTCCCCACTTCGACTTTCACCATGAGAAAACGTGATTCTGATTTCTGGAAGTGGAGTGAATAAAAGGGAAGTGGATGGAGATGAGAAGAGGAATGGGCGGAAAAAACCTTTTATTTTTTATCAATATTTTTATGTTAAGGAATCACAGCAAATGTTCCGGCTGCACCAGAGATAGAATGGAATGAGCATCACATCGTCATCAGAAAAAATATGGCTTTGATTCCGTCCCTCTCTTTCTCCTTGCCGGCACTAGAATTTGAATTTTGCCTGGATCCGGTAAGCATAGGACAATGAGGGACAGGAAGACATGCTAAAAGTCACTAATAAATGAAGATGGTTACGCTGTGATGATGACTTTTATTATCTCATTTCGAGTCGTTTCCCTCTTTTACTAGGCTAATGATGATAATATGATGATGATGATGGTGATTATTCCAGTGATGTGGTTATGTTACAGGAGAGAGGAGGAGGAGAAGGAAGGATGTTGCATGAACAAGTGGGGTAAGTTATATGAATGAGCTGCTTATATGTACACTGGTTCGGTGAAAGTGAGGCAAAATATTTCCCCAAAGCGGCTCCATTAATTGCCAGCAATATAATTTGAATTGGTAAAAGACAAGCGGCTACAGAGAACAGAGCAGAGAGAGAGTAAGTTGAGTCGACTAATGACAACTAATTTCTCTTTTTTTTCTGGGGATGCTTAAATAGTTTCGGTTAGTGTCTCTCCACGGAGTACATACAAGTATGACAAGGTAATTTCGTAATCGGATTACGGACGGTTTTTTAGTCTGATTGATTTAAATTGGATTAAGTGGGGGCAGGAGAAAAACGCTGACTTGGTGGCTTTTCATGTTTGCCTGTTGGAAACTGGAAGGGGGAAAAGAAGACCACCACAAAACTATAATGCGGACTTTGACTCTGCTTGTAA
>JAQGAI010002285.1:0-12617 GCA_034696905.1 Lepidocyrtus violaceus
CCATCTTATTATCACTTCTAATACCACCACCACCTCCTCCTCCTCCGTTACTCATTCCCTTGTCCGTCCAACTCATGGGTTGAAGGTTGTTGGGCTGCTGAAGATAGGCACACTCCTCCCCACCTGTGGGGAACATCCCTGCCGTGGAGGAGTTCCCCTTTTGCTGAGGCCTTTGCTGTAGATTATGTCCATTATTAGCTCCGCCACCATTATTAGGAGCCATGGCGTACTGAAGGTGATGATACTGCTGGGAATGATGATGATTCTGTGATACCGCCGTATCAAAACCATTGAAAGGGGATGCGTGTCTGGAGGAGCTCCTCCCATAGTCTCCCCCATTCCCGAATACGGAGGAGGAGAATGTGTCAACACACGCCTCCATTTCTTGCCAATACTTCACAGACTATCACAGATAATTTCTAAACTCATCCGACCTCACAAGGGCCCTTCGAGTTCCCTTCTTTCCTCCTCTTTCCTTAACTATTCCAGTACAATTGCACCTTTCTCACTTCCTTATCAACCAAACCACGTCACATTCTCAACTAACTCAAAACCGATCCATATACTTATCAACTTCTACGCTGTTAACCTGTTTTCGTTCCATTAAAACAGTCAGCTTTCAATAAAAAAAAGCTTTGATTTCTCCACCAAACTTAAACCCACGCATACTTCACTTTCTCAGTGCCTGATCTACACCAACAACGTTTTTTACCCTTCTTTTTCTTTTTTTCCAAGATTTCAAAATCCTCAGTGAATTACAATTTTTTTCCACATGGAATCCACCTCCTCCACACAAACCATCCCATGTAACTCACTAGCCACTAGCGATTCCACAAAAACTTAACCATATAGTTAGTTCTACTCCATAGTTTATTTATTTATGCAAGCTTAACACAGGATTCCGAACAGGAGAACTGTCTGAGATGAACTCATTCGCGCAACTGATGAACTGATGCCCAGTTCCATGCCATGATCATCATCCATCCCATCATATTACTTGAACGGGATCTCCATATCCCAAGCCATACAAGAAACGACAAAGATGCCGAAATAAAATGTGGAATGCATGGTAAATTTAACTAAAGAGTGGATACTGCTTACATACTTATACGTTTACGTTACTACCAACATTAACTGTTTTTTTACATACATCTTCTTCCTTTAGAACCAAACTGAACTCACAGAAAGCTCTCACTCAGGTTTTTTTTTACTTGATCGGTTCCGATATCCTCACAATAAAAAAGGTTCATTTCATTTCCATTAACGTAAGATACAATTTCATGCCTTTTCAATAAGTCAATGAAATGAATCACCACCAACTAGCCAAATTCCCATTAAAGGATTTTGGGATTAAGCTCGCATATGAAAATGTGGAGTTTGGTGTGGATTGGATCCCTCAACAACAACGCAACACCACCAACACAATAGCAATTTGGTATACCTAGTTCTGTACTAACGCGAAAGTTGTTGTTCTCTCCTCTCAAAATTTAAATGTGTTTGTCTTCGAGTCTGACTATTTCAGAGGATTAAATATTATTATGACAGTAAAGTCCATAGTTCCAAATTCCACGCTTGCTTCGTTCTTTCCTTTTTTTGAGGCTCCAGCAGCAGTATAGCAGTTTGGGGTACAATAATCCCCTTTCATTCATCATCTATTTTTTTTAACCAAGCACCGGATCATCACTCATCAAATCATATCAATAAATCAATGGATAGGAAGAACAGCCAAACCGACCAATATGCGTACTCAGCAAGGAACGTTGCTATCTTTCACAAATATTTGGTTATTGTTTTTTAGCCACGCCTTCGGTATTTTTCTTGGTGACTGGAATATGATTATGATTTTTAGTGAGGAATGAGGATCGGAGGAGAGAGATAAAGGAACGAGAAATGCAACATGGCATGTAATGTAATGTAAGTGTAACACAATGGAAGTAGCGATTCATGGAATTAAAAAACCTTTTCATTTTTTAAAAAGGGTTTTGTTCGTATTTGGCTAGTTTCTAGATGGATTTAAGCCATTTAAAACTAATTGTAAGTAGGTATGTATTTTAAAATAAAAACTATTATCGGGACCAGTATAAATATACTGCCTAAAATTGCATAATACTGCTTTCTCCACCCGCCCCATTAACTTTTGTTAGGTATTGGAATATTTAAATTAGGTTCATTATCATACAGTCTGCATTCTAAAGCCGATGTCTATACATTATTTATTATTTACATTGGATAAATAAGCAATTTTTATTTTTATGGAATAATTGAAACTTTTGAAAAGCTCAATGGAAAAAAATCCTCTGGACTCTGGACCTCCCTCCAGCCATTTAAGTTACAAATGACCAATATACAAGTGGAGGTTCATTTAACTCGTCCAGTTTCTAACAAATGGTAAATATGTTTATAAACTAAACATTAATAATGAATATGGCGATGAGTGATGATTTGGAGTTTACTTTCCATTTTAAAATGATCATCCTAAGTCATTAGATTAGAATTACTTTTGATGTTTGCTAGCTGCAAGGACATCGTAATTCCATATGGCCTACCAGCACGCTACAGATGGAGATGGGCCACTGACTCAAAAAAGTCTATTCTTAGCCACCCAACTTATCATTCCCAATCTATAAGCCTTTCCCTTACCTATACTTATATGAGCATAAAAAGCTTGCTTCCAACAACGTTTTCCCTGGCGCTTGCAAACTTTACAATTACGTTATTTGGACAAGCTGCAAGCAGCCCAGCGAGTAGTGAAATTGTAAAATGACGACGATGAGAATTTAAACGCTGCTGCTGGCTTGGATTCATTAAAGATGCCAGCGTTCGTTTGTACAAAAAAAACCGCTGAGGAGAAAAGTGAAGTTGGAAATGCTTAATACGCGCTGCTTCTTCGGGAAGAGTTCAACTGAATCTTAATAAACTAAAGCCAACTAGGTATAAATTGAAAGTTGTTATATTATTCGAGCGTTAATTTCCAAACTACTTTATTATATAATGTGTGGATTGGATGCATAATCCCCCACTAATTTATACAGTTTCATTATGCATTAGCATCTCATCAAGAGCATAAAATGAAAACAACGAAGGTGAAGGAGAGGAGTCGATTGGAAGCCTCAGCGGTTTTGTGTTGTGAGGCAATTTTCATTTGCGCTCCCACATTCCATCTACTCTCCCCTCAGCCATTCAACTGTTTCGTGAAATCGCGAAGAAGAAAGCAAAGTTTAAATAATTTAAATCTCTAAATCTCTTCAGATATTACTACAATGGTTGGACATGCTTAAAACGAGTCCCATTTTATTTTCAAATGAATATTCTATGGACTCTGGTGTTCTTTACATTTGAGTTGAGTTGGAGAGCCGGCCACATGAGGTAGGTAATCCACCAATTTACCATGCCATGCCAGTCACTCACTTGCTAGTTTTTATACCGATGAAAGATTTCGGCAAAACTAGTACTCACACAGTACATAGTGTAATACATCCCAGTTATCATCATACTTATCATCAGCCAACAAAAATTAGATTCATCTAATCTCACTAGAGAAGCAGAGCTTTACTACGATTTTTTTTTCACATCCGAATATTTCGAAATGTTCGTAGCAGCAGTAGTAAAAATATTATAATTGCATAAGAGAGCAGTCAGCATAAAAAGCTGTGCCTAAAAAATCTAAATAGTAGTTTGTAGTAGCAAAAAAAAAATGGGCTCCCTTGAACACCTGCCAAGCTATGCGCAGCTCCCAAGGCTATATCCGAAGAAACAGAGTTTTGACTTGGTCCAGAAGACACACAAAAAACTGAGAGTTCTATTTCAAATTTGTATTTTACGACCATCATTTTCAAAAAGTAAAAGTTAAGTTTAAAGACACAAATGTTCGATTTTGAAACAACGAAAATGGATGTACATATTCTAATGTAAATTATGTCGTTATGTTTAACTGGACATGCATGATTTCCTTTTTTTAGCTGGGTAAGTTTAAACTGAATTTTTGCGGATTTTTCCTACGATTGCTTGGTCTTTTACTATAACTTTTTACAATTAAGTACGGTGTTTGCATACTTGTCACAGTCACAATTAAGCATAAAATTATCCACAACTACAGTGGAGCACCTATTTATTTACTTATATTTATGGATAGACATGCTCTTTCTTTCTTTAATGGCAAACCACACACGTTGGTTGGATAAACCATTAGAGGAGAAAATTGGCCACTCTTCGTATTTTAGGGATATAAAGCAAGAAGCCCTGAACACAAACAGATAATTAATAACACAATAACGGTTGTAAAACCCCTACGATTCTTATTTTATTCTACGAATATTCTGTCAAACTTGGCAACCATCATCATTATTGTGCATACAATACAATATTATTATGTAAAATATAGAGAAGTTCTAAACTTGAGTTTTGTAATTAGGAGTTAGTCTATTTTAAGAAATAAGCTTGCTATAAAAAAAAATCGCCTCCCTGATGGGGCTACTACTGCTCTATCCCGATGTCTAAATCTGACACTCGAAAAACGATTCACGCTGCTGGAAACTGTTCAAAACATGACAGGCGTCTAGTAAATCCTTAGCTGATGTGATGTATAATCATGTTGATGTTCATCATCATATACATAAATACCTATACACATATATATGCCTAAATATGTTGACGGGACGACGGCGAGGGAAGGCGTTTATAAATAAGTAATTTTTGAGGAAAAATGACGCATGCAATGCAGAAAATCGAGAGGTGGAGTGCGGATAATGCATAAAATTTTAACAATTAATTAAGAAGAAATTGGGTTAGGAAAAGGGATGCTTGGCACCTAACTATTCAAAATAGCTGAGAAGATGTATTTTCTAAGAAGCGGAAGGATCTGTTTTTCTTCTAACCTTTCTTCTCCCCATGGATTATGTTGTAGTGGGGAAAAACTGGAGGTGGCCGATGGAAACTGCTTTATTTCTTGATTGTTTGGATCTGGATCTGTGGTGCTGATAGGGGAAGTGGTGGGGATTAGGAGTCCCTCCTTTAGAACTGTGACTGAGGATGAGTTCGAAGATGTTGTTTGGGATGTGGCCGGTGTAGGGGAGAGGACCATGCTGGTTATCAACGCTGGATCCAGCATCGTCTCAGGTTGGGAGTATCTCATAGTCCCGCCATTCCCTCCCCATAGCAAGTCCTCTTCGTCCCCATTCACGTATTTGAGGAGGTCGAAGCTGAAGTCCACTCCGGACTCTGTCTCTTGGTCCATCATGGCGTTCTGGGAAAAATGTCAATTAAATCTTTGTTAGCTGCTTGGTCTTAATTTTTATAACAAACATTGTTATCGTATTTAAAAAATAGGAATTTTTTTAATCTGTACCATTATTATATCATCATTTCCAGAGGCCATGGCTATAGATAGATGTGGAGGCACACTGACCTGTCCTTCTCGGGAAGGTTTGTGTTGTAGCTCTCGGCTCTCACGGAATTCGAATTTATGTGAGTTGAGTCTGAAATTAAATTAATTTAAATTCGACAGTTTAAAATTTAAATATAAATTGCTTGAAATTTCTGAATCGCAATTCGAAGGCAGATTGACATAAAATATTTTTATTAAATTCATATATCCATGTACTTTGTTAACTGGACGAGAATCAATTAAACGGACTACAGATGAGAATGATGAATCCTGAAAAAACAAAACAAGTCATATGAAGACACATCCAAAAACGTTTTAAGAAATCTATTCCATATTTTTTTTTCACAATTCAGCCTCCAAGTCATTGTCAAATATAAATATTTTAATTACCTTATCCGAAAACACGTCAATCAATTTTACTTCCAGAAACACAGGCAAAACCACAGCAAAAGTCGTATAAATCGTACTGCGTCAAAAACTTGCAATCAACAATCTCAATGGTCAAGAGCGTAGGTACATAAGTAGTTCAGGTAACACAGCATACAATATTTTTTTTAAATCGACGCCGCTACCCTCCACTCCTCATTTTCTCTTATACAAGGGCGCCTTGATTCCTCCCATGGTTTCTGTTGAAGTTAAATCAAAAAGAACAATCCAACAATGAGCACTGGGCAAAAACATTGATCATGATCCCTTCCAAGCCTCCAGTTTTTGCAGACCCTTTATCAATCTGCATTCAATTCAAATTAATTTTATGTAATGAGCAGCGGAATGCGGAAAACCGAACTGCCAGTTTAACATTTAATGTTTAATGACAATTTAACTTTCTCTAAAGCACTAGCAGCACCAGATGGCAATGGCCAATCAATCAAAATCAACAATCAATCGAGGCAACAACAACACCACCGCCACCACCACCGTTTCCTGAAGATGCTCCCTTGCCTTCAGACATTACATTCAAATGAGGACTGAGGACTCTCACATATAATTAGCAACTTTTATAATTACTGTGTACTAAATCACCATCTATCTCTTTCTCTAGTGTAGTGTCTAGCAGAGGCAGACCATCATAATTAGGTATCTTTATTTAGAGTTGATTAAGAAAACAATCCCACTACTTTACTTACCAAAACAAGAAACAGCGATTAACAGAGAGATGCAAACATCCAGCCAGAGAGAAACGACTTCTTATTTCTTATGCTCTTCACCATGTCGTGTTCACTGTTGATAAGCAGTTTGGGACTAACATCAGCGATGTACTTCGTTAGCGCAGTTAGCCAACTAAATGCGATAAGATGAGCATTGACTCTATTCAATATTCAATCCATCCATCCGAATTCACACTTGAGGAGAGCTACCACAATGTATACATGATTTGATTTACACGGAGAGAATTACTCGCCTGTGCTACCAAAAATGAGCAGCGCTATCACCATCATCACCATCACCTTCCTTCACCATCACTGCACCGTATATACCCTCCAATTTCCAGACGGTTCCAATAATTCCTCCAAATAGCAACATGGCATGGAACACAGCTGAACACGGCCAGAGGCTCCTATCCGTGCAGAGGTTTCTACACAGTCAACTCAAAAGCAAACGGAATGAGAGTGGAGAGGCACACTAGTAAGCAAGTGGAGCGTATATGAATCTGATGAGGAACACAAGTGAGATGGGGAGAACCAGGTGATGACTCATCCTCAAAGAAAGGACGAAAGAACACGTTTTCTTAGCGTTTTTTTTGCACAAATAATATGTTTGTATGAAAATGCAATGTTGGAGAGGGATTGAGACTGTTTTTTTGGTAGGACCCGACGACCGCGACCGCTGCGCTGCTGTAGGCTTTAGAGATCAGTTCATGTTCATGGGTACATATTATCACAAAAAAACAAAATTGCATTTTATGCTGCCAGCGCCATATAGATAGACACTTGGTTTGGTAGTATGTGTTGAAAAATATAGTTTTTCAATTTGCCTATATGTATTACATTTATTAGTTTTAGGAAGAATTTGCAATGGGGAATATGTTCCTTACCGTGTGCAAAATTGTAATATAAATAAATAGGTATGATTTTCATCGGCTTCCTTATATTTGTTGAGAGCATGAGAGCAAACAGCCAGGGAGTCGGAATCAAGACAAAGAGTAAAAATGGATTTTTCATTTCAATTTGGAATGGGATAAATATGAATGAATGACCGATTTGACAAAAAAAAAGATTGGTAACGTAAATGTAATAGGTATTCTTGTTGGATTTTTTTTTTGCAATCTTCTGTAAAGCTGTAAAAAAACATTTGTAGCTAGTTTGTACTGTACACGAGATTGGGCGATTTATTTGCATGATAAATATTTTTTTTGAGCTTAAATCATTATGTAATTGATGTGATTTGATATTGGATAAAAAGGATTTGCATCATAGGATATAATCATGGGTAGCGTAAGTAGTGCTTGAATTATGAATGATTATTGACAAGTAAATATCGTTCGTGTAATAAATAGTAGAGTTGACAAAAGTATATTGTAAATCGATGTAATAAATATAAAATGTACGTACATATAGTTAGTGGTAACATTTGGGAACCGAAGCTGTCCATGATATCATTGTTGTAACTTCACATTAACAAAACGGTTGTCCAGTTATAACAAGCTCATTCATTGTCGTCAGTCGTCATCAAGTACAAAGTATATAATTCATTGATAAGATTAATTATATTTCAATGTTTATCTTCATATTAATCTGTCACGCTGACAAAAGCAAAGAGTTTCTGTGTGCTACGTATATTAGTGGGAAAATATTGGTCACATGCGTTAATGTTAAGTTAAAAGTTACGTTACATTTATAAAAAAACTAAACTCCGTCATGACAAGACATAATCAAGTCCGGTCGGTCAGATGAAGGGCAGGATTATGAAGAAAGGTTAAAAAACACATTTCCACTTTTGTTTTAAAATTTTAATTTTACGTAACATTACTTATTTTCATATTTCCCCATTTGCTACGATAACAGTTTTACCTGAATCAAATTTGACCTGACTGATTGTATGTATCTTGGCTTATCTTTTGGATATTGGACATAGGATGGTTTTAATTGTCTAATTCTAAAAAGCAAAAAAAAAACAACAACGAACGTTCCCGTCCATACATGAACAAAGGAATAATACAGAAATAACGAAAATAAAAATGCAGAGGAGGACTAAGGTTGTTGGGAAATGGGAAGTGTAGAAAGAGCATTCATTACGCAACATATAATATGCTAGTCATATGAATTACGAATGGATGCATGCATATGCATATAATATTATTTTGGTGGAGCCAAATGTCAACATTTCCGGGAAACAATTAAAAATTTGTTGTTGTATTTTTCTCTCTCAAAAGAAGCGGAATGGGTTTTATGCGAAGTTACGTGTTTTCTTCCTGCGTCGTCAATGTTAATTTGATTTTCTCTAAACATGATTATGACATGACTACTTGATAAAACTTCTTAACTTCTTGAGGGAAAACAACGGTCTCAGTCCCAACTGCTTTCTGTAACCTTTACACTTTTTCCGCCTACGCCCGCTCCCGGCATGGGCACTTCGCAGATTTCATACATATGTAAATAGGTAAATATAATAGAAAGTGACTGGCCTTTTTTCTCACAGACAATAAATCCACCGGCCGACATGACAAGCGGCTACAATAAATCGGACCAAACTTCCATAAAGAAATGCATATCATTATGGAATGGACGGAGCATTTATGCATATTGAGTACCTAAATTGTAATGCCCATTCATACGCAATCTTGGAACTAAATCCTACCTTACCCAATCCAAAGTTAGATAACTGCAGCTGCAAGCTACATCAGTATTGGCTTGCATGAAACAGATAAGAAGCAAAATATTTTTCTTTGACAGGAAGATATTGACTTTGAAATGAAGTGCGCTTCCATATACATATACTATCCTATTATTCCTTCCTATTATCCTCATGTCAACTTCAGACACATCCATATCAGCCTACCTATATCTCTGCTCGTAAAACAAAAGACGAGATAGTCATATGGATTTGGATTTGAAAGCTTTTTTTTTATTACTTACTTGGTAAGTGTAACAACCAGAGTAGTTTGTAGGAAGAAGCGAGGCATTCCTTTCTCAGAACCATCCTAATCATCACGATCAATCAGCATCATCCTCATCTCAATTTCTGCATTCTTTTCCGTTACTCTTGTCTTGTTGGGGAGATGGCATGGCATGTGGGAAAGGCATGTTTTAATGAAACTGATGATATTTGACTGACTAGAAAAAAAGTCTGTCAAAGTGTAAGAGCAAGACTCAGATCAGACTTAGCCACCTTTACGTAGTGACGTGACGGGCTTCAGTTTTTGAGTGATTGACAGAAAGTTGAATTTTTTTTTTTTTTTTTGCACTCACTCTCTCACTAAAGTAGTCTTATCTTAAAACACGAGGGAAAAAAATAGTCCTCGCCGTCAGTGTAGTGTAGTATTTTTGTATTTAGGATTCCACCGGCTTTTTGCAATGGAGTTGGAGGAATCACCGAAAGGGAATTGGCAGCCGCTTCCTAAAAGAGTGCCAACCTATCTCGGATTCACTCGTCGGCAGTTGTGCTTCCTGTTCTCGTATGGATTGTATAATGTGTTTAGGGGGGCTTTGGTCCTCATTGCGGGACCATTTTACCCGAATGAGGTTAACTACGTTATGTTTAATGATTGAAATAGGTAAATTCAGTTGATTATTAAGATGGTGTTTTTAAAAAGGCCTAATTTTTTAAACTTATGTTTATTCTTCAAGGCCGAGAAGAGGGACATCAGCATTTCTATGATTGGCTTCGTTTTTGCAGCGTACGATTTTGCAACATTCCTTGCATCCATGTTTTATGGGAAGTTTTTTGTAAGTTAAAGACGAAGTCATAAAAGTAACTTTCAAGATAAGTAACCTTAATATCAACGATAAGTAACTTTTATTATCCCACAACACTTATCAATGACTAATGATGATAAGTTATCATCATTAGTCTGTCTCTATTTCAGTGTTTCTCTCTACGTATATGATACTGATGATGATATAGACATTTGGTTATCATTTGCAATGTAATACGCCTTATCATTATCATCATCTCATTTGCTTCGTCGCTGCATCCATCCCTTATCAGGGAAAGATTAGATGAGATGCATACGATTAATGCTTACAAATGATCTTATTTTAATCTCAGTTTTTCTTTTATAGATTCCTCGTTTTGGACCTCATCGAGTAATCATATTCTCAGCGTTTAATACCAGTTTTTGCGCGATCTTGTTCGGGTAAACGTAAAAGTACACCCTTTTAACCTTAATTTCTAATTATGAAAATTCCGAATATTTTTTTTCGCATTCCAGCTGCCTTGGCTATATAAAAAACAGAGATGGCTTTTTGGCCGGTTCCTTCATTCTGAGACTAATTGGCGGGGCTGGGGATGCGGGCTTTTACCCTTCCGCATTCACAATTTTCATGTATGAATTCCGAGACCTGGTTTCCACGACCGTTGTAAGTCTCACACAAAAACAAATCCGTTTACAAAATAACGACATGCAGACTTTAGATAAAGTCATGCATCTTGATGATGATGGTCTCTTCTCAAAAGTGGAAAATTGGATTATAGGGGCTATTCGAGCTATTCTTCGGGATTGGGGCAATTGCTGGGCCGATCGTGTGCGGACAATTGGTGGATGTAAAAGCATAAATATAAAATTGAATTTTTATTATCCTCATTAATTCTCCTGCTCTCGTATGAAGAAGGAAAGTAACTAATGCCGGGCTGGTTTGTTCCCTTTCAGGCATTTGGATATGAACTTACATACATCTCGGTTGGGAGTTGCCTCCTTATCGCCTCCATCATAATTCTGGTACTTTGTCCGACACCAGTGCTCGAAGAAGTACAACAAGCGACGAAGCTCCCGACAAAACGCTTGAGTATAAGTGTGGAGACCACGACGAAGCATTCCAAATACGGGCTAACTAAATTGTTGAAAATTCCCCACATCCATTATGCAGTGTTCAGCCTGTTTTCAACGGCAGCAAGCATCGGCTTCCTCACCGGTACTTTGGAAGCCCATCTGGAAGTGGTAAGAAGAAAAATATGGAAACTGGGAAGAAAAAACCTTTCAAGTAATTTTTGTGTTTTACGCAAATTTCATCGCATCCACCTTCCTCATCTAATTTTCTGTGGCATTCCATAATGCAAAAGCTTTCTCTTTTCTTTGGAGCCTTCCTCCTAAACAACATGCATGGCTTTAAGCTGCTTTCCTTTCAAACTGGAACCCATCATTATGTTTCCAGGAAAAGGCATTGACTCAATCATCATCCTCATTCAGCGTCGGCTTAAAAAAAAAGACTCACAAAAACATAAACAAGACTAAAATCCATAATGTTCCATGGCCAAATGTAATTATGTAGTAGTCTTACCAGCTACACAGCACGATCATCCTTTTACTTTCATCGTAAATGGTTAGGTAGCCAGCCAAGTCCGTCAGACAATTCCAGATACCCATGCAATGACGCAGTAAAAAAATTGATGGTTATTTAATGCAGGTAGAGCTGTTTGTCTCATCCGCAGACAGATTAAGTTTAGGTCAGGTCCGTCAGGCACTTTCATGATCATGCCGTAACCCAGCCAGCAGCCCCTAGCGAAGTTTTAGGTTTTGACCGGATCCAACATAGAAAAAGTAGAGATTTTGCTTTTTACATTTTATGACGGTCGAGTAAGCAATTTGCACGGAGCAATAAAGTTGATTTTGGCTGGCCACAAAAGCATATTCGCAGCATCATATAAACTAGCCATAAAACACATAATCCGGTTGTGATGTGATCATTTCCATTGGCATGTTGAAATAAATAAATCTCTTGACTGGACTGACTGTCTTGCTCTTCTTGGTTGAGGAAGGCTGTTCCAGTGGAAAGAAATAAAACTTTGTGAAGTTCTCACAAACATTTCATTCCAATATACACAAATGATTATGTAGTTAGGGAACCCCTGCTAATAAAATATAATAATCCTTACTCCGAGAAAATGGGAATAATCTCAAGTTGTTTTTTCTATTGAAGCTTTCAATTCCAGTGCATTTCACATTTACACTTTTGCTTTTCTCTCAAGGACAAACATAAATTCCTTCTTTGTTTGTGAGCCACTTTGTTTCTCAGTTTAAGTTTGTGATGATAGCGTCATAAATGTTTTATTATGGTGTAACGACCCATTTGCCCAT
>JAQGAI010002286.1:0-12613 GCA_034696905.1 Lepidocyrtus violaceus
GGAGAACCCCCTTTTGAAAAAGAAACTTCGAAAGACAAACGTATAAATTCGGATGAAACAAAATGAATAGTTTCAGTGTTTTTTCGGAAGACTTATCACCGAAGGAGCATTAGTTTGCACTTCTTCTCAAAAAATGAAAGTCTTTATTTCAATTGAGTGGTGGAGCCTTGAAAGCTGTCATAATCAACCGCATGCTGCATCTTCCCGTTGCATCCCATCTTTCATTTCTCTTCCAAATCTTCAAAAATACTTTTTGTTTCTCTTTATGAAAATCGCCATTCATAAAACTTCCCCCAAATTGGAGCTCATCATGGCATCGTGAAGTATACTTTGGTTGGATTGCTTTTGATGTCGCGTCACAAGCCGCACTGGGGTCGGAATAAAATATTCGAATCGGTAGTGTTGGGCTATGATGATAACGAGACGTCTTCAATCTCCCCAGTCATGAATTTGTTAGAGAAGATGGATGTTTGTAGCTGGCGTCATACATAGCTGTGATCATAATGATGACGATAAGCATGCTTTGGGTGCGCTGTGCAGGCAAGCCTGTAATATTGATAAGCAAGATGCCAGCTCATATCTCTCCATCCCAATGAATTAGGTATAATGCTTAGCCCTACCCAATCCACGTCTAGTCCTTTTCATGTTGCACCGACGACTTTAGGATCCGACTTATCGGATGTGTCAGCCGCATTGGCTTAGAGTAATAGCTCCAGTTGTGGATCTTAATAGGTGTGATAGCGCCCATACGTTTCGTTCGTGTCTTTACATAAAGTGGAGTATCACATAAAGTGTGAGATGAGAGCACTTATAAACTTCTATACTTTTACAAGGATTTTTTCCCTTTTTAAGCTTTCTATGTGCATTTATTTTTGGGGAAAGCTCAAGTTGCCTAATCTCTGGGGATTAATTTCCCCAGCTGTCTCTGGCCAATTAATAGGGTCCCTGTTCCATCATTCCAGCATCATTATCAGGAGCAAGCACAAATGTATAGCATAGCTTTGATCTCTTGGTCGTCCTCGTCTCCGATGGGAAAATGCAGTGTAAGTGGTTATGACAAGCCAATAATCAAAGTGCGCTTATAATTTTTCTCTGGGAGAGTGGAAGAAGCTGCTGGAGCAATCCTCGGAAGAGGGAATGTCAGTGTCTGGATTGACACAACATCGTAATTTAACAGAATCCAAGATGAAGCTTGTCATTTCACCGATTAGCCCATGGATGGGTGAAACGAAAAAGGAGAAAGAGGAACAGGGATGAACGGCGGAGGCGTACACGTCATACCCATGATGGCATTAACGAGCAATTACACAAAATGGAATTATTAGGAAGAGGATGGATCTTTATGGATTTTTATGTCTAATCCTAAAAGATTTGGTTCATATATTACTTATGCTACCAGCAAATTATAGGATGGGAAAGTTGAAGCTAAATATGATGGGATATTATCCCTTCCTTCCCTGGGCTGGCTGATCCTTTTCTCTTCCGTCCTTCACTCCATTCCCATGTTGCGTTGGATGAAGAGGGAAGAGAAATAAATGCACGTTGTTACAGAATGTAAGATCTATCTTGGGGGAAAGCCTGAAGCTAATTCCTAATTAATTATTATATTCCATTCCACGTCTGCTAATTCTGATACGTGTGAAGGAGCCCCGGTGGTGGAGGAACTACACTGGGTCCTGCTTTCCCCACTCTCTCCTCCACTTCACTTCCCCCAGCACGTTTTGTTGAAGCTGATGGGCACTATGAGTGGGAGTAGTGTAGTGGTGGTGATGTGGGATAGTGATGTGATGATGAGGAGGAAGAGAGAATAAAATGTAACTAAAGTGGATATTAAAAAATTTATTTTTCTCTTCGGGTACAAAAATGCACTATACAGTAATGTATCTGATATACCTAGCCACAGTTTTCCTTCTCGGCTAGCTACTCCCATGAAAAAATTCCTTTTGGGGTTATGAGTTCCGCTTGGGTTGAAAAGAGGAAATTAGCAAGCCTCTCATGGACACCCAAAAATATCTTGTGTCAATAATGAGCTGGATGATTGGTAATGAAGGAAAATGCGATGATTAGAGTTGATGATGGGATGCTTGTTCATCAGCATCACCCGTAATGATGATGATCAGGCCAATTCAAATCAAGAGTTAACTAACTAACACCCAAAAAAAAACTTCCCAACCGGAGGAGCAAATATCTACTACTACTAAAACGCACACATAACACGGGGCTACGTGCTCTGAACTTGTAATCTTGTTAGCACTTCTCCCCAACTCCGCTCCATATAATAAAGGCTAATGTAATGACAATGCCAGGCCTACTTTCATCTTCCCTTCATCGCATCGCTCACTTCCCCAAACGAACCGTAATGTATGGCTCATGTGTTATATGAAAAGAATTGAATTGAATTGGAGCTTATATTCATTCAATTCACACTACAATTCATCCCAATTCTTGCTGTGGTGGTGCACAAGCACACACATAAAATGGGATGCTTTTTTACTCCACTTTTTCCTCATCACCATCATCATCCTCGCATGGCATGGGTGGTGTAAGTAAATTCGTCTTTTCTTCTCTGCCTCCGCTGATTGGGTGAGTGAGAGAGGGAGGCGAAAGCAGTTGAGGGATTTGGATTCACCTCATATACCCTTGGTAATTTTTCTGATCCGATCCAAGGAGAGGGCCATCCCATGGCTGGGAGAAGAGAAAAGGGAAAGTAAGTGGGAACTGGGAGGGAAAATACTGAAGAAACAGATGCTATTTAAGCTCCTCCGTTGCGGGACATTCATTCATCAATTGGTCTAGTAGTACATGAATAGTTTCATAAAAAAAAGAAGATTATGATTAGGCATTATGTACGAATGATGATGATATGATGGGGTTGCTGATGATTCCACTCGGTGGTAGCAAAAATAACGGAAAGAAAAAGAAAGATTTTTTTCATCGAATTTTTTCTTTCACTGTTCACTCACTGTAAACCGTAAATTGACAGCTTTTGAAGGCTATTTGGGCGAATGAGTAAATCCGTTTGTGAGAAATAGAAAAATAAAATGTGTAAGTGTCTGGAAGAGCATAGCATCTTTGTATTGATGAAAATTGAACAGAGGGGAAAGCAGGAAATGTTCGACGGGAGAAATAAAGCGATAGAAATTAATTTACCGTAAATGGTTTTAGATGGGATAGGGATAACATTTTATTGGTTGGAAGGAGGAAGTGAAATGAGCTGAATTATTTTGACATGAAATTGTAGTTAAATGTAATTAATTATTGATTATGCAAAGATAAATAAGTTTTGCCCAATTAACTAAATGTTTTAATTTCCTTTAACTATTTTCAGAATATTCGGGAACGGCGGAGCGTGTCAAGGTTGCGGCCAGGGTATCCCACCATCAGAATATGTGATGAAAGCCGGAACATCCCCGCCCGGCTCCAGTCCACCGTTCGTTTTTCACGTGAAATGTTTCATTTGCTCGAAATGTGGCTGTAGACTTGTTCCTGGTGACAGATACTCAGTACTTAATGGTGCCCTTTTCTGCGAACAGGATGCGCTCAAGGTGAAAAATCTAAATGTAAATTTATTTACAATTACTATCTGTAGTTAGTTAGTTATCATTACGAAGAATAATACTTCAAATCAAATCGGATACGAAAACTTCTAGTTTTTTATATTCAAGACAACAAATAAATGTCTTACAATTAGATGAATCCCCCCAAAAAATGAACCGATCGATAACCTTCCCCATCTAAACATGTCCTTTACCACTGTCTCCAATCCAAAGTTATGTTTTCCTTCATATCTCTCATGATATTATGATGACTATGACATGTCTAACAGGATTAGTTCAGTTTTTCCCATTACCCCAAATCCAATCCAGAATCCGAACATAACACAAGCCATACGAATGCATATTTCATTTACGAAAATTAGATATGTACGGTACAATCGACATCCTAAATTAAATTGTAATTATCTACACACTCTACTCTGCTCCTTATACAAGCCGCAAAGGCTATTGTTGTCCTTGTTGAGTCTACAGATAAAATTAAATTTAGATTCATAATAGCTTCCTTCGCTCGACATGAGTGGAAATGAAATCATATAAAAGTTGGCTGATTATTATTTGATCAGATTTTGATTTTCTTCATGCTAGTTCGTACAGAAACGTCGCTAAACGTCCTTACCTCAGCGGAGAGCTGCCTTTAACCTAAATTAATTTCCCTTCACATTTATTAGACCATTTTTGTTTTTTGTCCTGAAAAATGATAAACATGCCAAAATATAACTCGACTAGGCTCCTTCTTATCCGATCCCATGTAAGCATTTAGTTTTCAGCTCATTATCTGATAACTCTAATTAACTGCAACGGAGGATAGTTCGATAATAGCAAAAACAGGTTATGGTTAGGAACGAAATGTCCTTGACTGATTATGAACGTCACGTGACTTTGTAAGGTATCCCTCTCATAATCATTTCCAAGGATGACGGGAAAAGTCTCATCATCATCCTCATCATTAGTCTTGAATATAAAAGCGTACAAGTTTTCTTTCATCTTCATCCTCATCATCTCATCATATTATTTACTGCTTTAAGGCATTTATATTTAATTTACCTTTTTCCTTTACATTTCTCTTTCCCGCAGATGATGAAAAACGGGATTGGAAGTCCGTCTAATGCCAACGTTGCCACATCAAATGGACCCACGACAGCGCCCCGGAAAGGGAAAGTCGGGAGACCAAGAAGAAGTCGAGACTGACCTGGTTTCTTGTAATAAAATAACTATCTTATTTAAGTCTTATCTATACAAAAAAAACAAAACACAAAGCTAAAAAGGAAAGTATCATACTATAATATAGGTAGATACTTACTTTTACTTACAATTCTACTACAGTTTCCATAAAAGTTATACGACAACGCGTGAGGAGCGGAGAAAGCAACAAAGTATATAGGTATATAATAAAATAATTAGTTAAATATATTAAACTAAGTTTTAGGTAAAATAATAATTACTAAATAATCATCATCAGCATCGTACATTTAGAGAGTGGACACTATACACTACGCCGCAACCATCATCTTTATATCCCCTCCAACGACAAAAAAGAACGGAGAAAGGTAAAGGAAAATAATTTTCACTCAAGAAAGAAAACCTAATCATTTAATTATTGATATAATTAAATCCACAGTCTAAACACAAAGGAAGTGAATATAGTCTCATTATCACCATCCTCTTTATATACAAATGCATGAGTGAGTGGAAGTTTTAATACCAGAAGAAAAACAAACAATGTATACATTTTTGCTCTAAATTACACAAAAGATAACACTTTTCCACATCAAATTATACGTTTATACTCTTGCCCACAACAAGTAGAACTGTTAAAAAAAATCCTCTATTCTCTCTCGAAACATAATAATCACTATTAAAAATATTAATTATTTACATAATGCTGATTATTACGATTCATTAGATTCATTTTAGTACACAGCAAAGAAAAGTACACAGTTTTACAAGAGTCGTTTTAAGAAGAAGAAAAGCAAATATATCTTTACATACCTATTATACAAAACTTTGTACAGTGTGATGTCATTTAAACTTACGATTAGTTTTAGCTGATTGAGGATCATCATTATTGTTATGTACTTAAATTAAGTATAATCATAATTACAATTACTGAAGTAGTGTACATAGTTAAGCTATAATTGTTTGTAGATTTTATATATTTAAGTAAGTGCACTGTAGGCTCAGCAAAAGAAAACTTATACATAAATCATTCTTCAAGATGCGTCATCAAAACAAAAACGTGCGTCAACGTGTACACCGGCTATAAATAGAGAGTATTTTAATCGGTAAAATATTAATTATTATTAGAGTTATCATATTGTCTCTGGATAATACACTTGGTACTTAGCTGTTATTTCTCGATGATTGTTATAAAATTCCTGCTACGAGTAAATAATAATACTTAATAATTGCTATAAAAAACAAACAATGTACTAGTTGAATTTGTAAGGGTTGTAATCATAATTATTATTATCATTAGCCGTAAACAAAAGAAAGGTAAAACAAAAACCTCTAATGTACGTACACATGCAACACGTGTGTGTAATACCGCATAAAATAATAATAATAACGATATTGTCATTGTTGATGGATAATAATCATGATGATGATGGAATGAAAATTGAAAATAAGTTGGAATAAAGTTGAGTGGATGGAATTCCCTATTTAAATACAAAATTATGTTTAATTCGTTGTTTTTATTGCATACAGATTTTTTGGGGAAACGTTATTTGTTGTTTATTGGAAGTTTGGTTTAGTTGAGTAATAACTTCGGCTTAGATTGACCAACTCATTGTCAGTTTAATTAATTTAGCACTGGATTATTGGATTCGTTAATATCTACAGTTTCACAACTTTTGATATTCATTTGTATCATACTCTTAACTCTTGTTTTTGTGTAATTGCATAACAGAACAAAATACGCAAATATTGGCATACAGAGTTTTGCGACACTATCGTAAATATGTAACTTTAACAAGTGCTGCATATGGGGAGATGTTTTATCACTTTCTTTATGCATGTCGGAAACTGATAGTAGACGGCTGTACTCTTTAATACCCGATGAAAATGGTAACCATCTGACAGGAAATTATTCACATGTTGATCCACAGATATCGTATATCCCAAGGAGCTTTCACAATAACTGGCTTGCTTATCCCAAACTCGTATCCCCAAGAAATAGCTATCTGTTCCTCCTTATGAAATTAAGCTAGTCAATGTGTAACCTCCTTGATATATCCGTCATCTTTATGTTGACCAATCTTACAATTAGACCAGACAGCTCTGCTCACGGTTGAATCAAAATGTTTGAAATATTTCCATAAACCAATCTATACCAACCATCAAATATGAGTCAATGTCAACTCCGCATCCTAAAAAAGGGTCAACTTGAGAACGCCTCCTTCGTCAGCCTCCTCAGGGACCAGGGGGACGGAGGGGATATATCCTCCTTTAAATAGATAAATTAACATTAGCACGATACCTCAGTGCGTTAAAAGTTTAACATTAGGTAGTTTAATGGCCCCCCATGTCCCCCCTTGATGCTCGGCCCCTGAGCCTCCTAAAAAAAGGGAACAATTCCTTTTGATTTTTTAAACACTTCATATAAAAATTAGATTCAAGTCGCTTATTTCCAGAAAGGCTTGGGATAATGAAGATGGACATCCGATGGGTCAATGGTGAATCGGGACGGCATGCCCAGCCGGCATTTTAAATTATTTTTATCAATTTATTTGCATAAAATAACAATTTCTCTTCCAATTCATCCACCATCCCGAGAAAAAAAGTAAAATGCTGTTTTCCAACAATACCAAATCGGCTGTAGAAGTCTAATATAGATAATAGATAGGTTGCCATCATCCAAATGTGAGAAAATCTGCATGCAGTCATTTTATGACAGGAATAGCTTTTCAAGAAAAAATTAAATCAAGCAGGTTTTCTACTAAGCGCTACCCAACCCCATGACATAATTTTTTTCAGAATTTTTATTCTCTACCGGGTCATGAAACAGATGGATCCAATCAAGGGGACTAGTCCAATGAAAACCAAGGATGTTTTTGAGTTTTCTTCAGTAATATCCAGCATTGTTGTCAATTATTAAAGGAAACAAAAATTTCCTTATCTTAATGTGGAAAAACGTTGATGAGCTTATATGTATATAAGCGTGAAACGAAATTCCCGAAAAATATTTCCCCTCTTAAAAAAGTAAATGGAAAGGCAGCAGGGTATCATCTTTCCTACGGATTTTGATTTACTCTAGAGGATAATTGGAAGAGGAGATCCCTTATCCTGGATGGCATTTAGGCCCTTTACCTGGCACAGTGTCAATAAGAGAAAAGCCATTTTCTCCGTCGCATTGCGGGATATAAACTGCTGCGGCCCGGTTCTGGCCCGTCTTCGCACTGGAAAGGACCAGCTTGCGAAGGACCAGAGCAGCAGTCATCATCATCAGGTTTCATCATCTACGCCAAGTACCTTCAGCCTGCCTGACCTGACCCAGCCTTACGTTGAGACTTGGATATGGTGAGTGAGGTTAATGAAAGAGGTTGAAACACTGCAAGGGGTAGGCAGCCCTTACCTCCAACCGCGACCCTGGTCTAGCCATGTGTGGCCAATTACAATCATATTGTTTCCCATTCTCTACCCAGCTTTTTTAAGAAGAAGGAAAACTACATCAACCCTCAACCCCCGTTTTTCTTCTTCTTCTTCGGTTTATTGTTGCATTTGACATTGCATTGTTGAATTTAAATGATACACCACCACCTTTGGAATCTTCTTCTGCTCCTGTCTCCCTTTAAGAAATGAAAATGGACAAAAACTTCTCATATTCCCCTTTCATGCTTGTCCTGTTGATGCTACCTGGAATAATTGGATATGTCATATTCATTTTCATTTCGAGAAATAGAATACATTCTTTTCTTCCTTTCTTGAGCAGGTAGAGTCAGTCCTTTTCTCTTGTGTCCCTTTATCATATTTATTCCTTGTCCTCCATCGTCATTTAATATTATTCTTGTGTAAAGGGCTTTAGCAAACAAATAAATTATTATTATCTTCTTATTATTCTTCCTTTTCCAAATTATTATTCCCCGACGACCCGAACCTTACATAGCTGCGGCGTTTTTTCCCTTTATAAAAATAACAGACTAAAGGTACCTCCATCATCACAATCACAAGACGTTGGATTTTCTTCTTCTTAAGAATGTCATCCCTCTCAGGATGACTCTAATGTGGGCATGGCTCATAGGGAAAAAAGCGTGACAAAAACTAACAAAAAATGCAGTCCCTTTCCCACCTCTACATCATAAACCTACACACAATTAATGCTAAGGCGGATGTTAAAGATTTGTACAATGAAGCATGTAGTTTGTCAGGTAGAAAGGTACAGTCCTCTCCTCCTTCTTGATATGAGCATGACTTCAATGATAATTCTGTGGTCAGGATTACACATAAAAGGACAGAGAATAACAAGGGAATGATAATCTCTCCCTTTCCATATAATAGACATAGTAATACTTGCTGAGCATTTAAACATAATGAAGCATTTAATTTTCATTGCAACATAAAAAGAGTATGGTGGGACCCCCAGAGCTTGAGTTATGGACTCTATTAGAACAGTTAATTTAATTGGATGAAGCTGGCTTGCAGAGGCGATGCGATGGATCTTTCTTCATCATTGCTTTTCTTCAGCGGAGCTGCCCATGTCTTAAAAATACTTTTTTTTCTATTAAGCAGTGTAAGATTAGACTTTTATATCGAAAGCACTTTCTTCGGAGTAGCTTTTCTCGCCAGTTTCATTTCCACTCCCAGAAAAAGTAAAAAAATAAAATGAAAAATATAATAAAAAATCCACGGAGGAACATCATCAATTCCCCACCACTTTCCACCACCACCACCGCATTAGAAGGAGGATGACAGAAATAAACAACATGTTTCTTTTTCTAAGATAGTGTTTCCCCCTTGAAGAAAGACAAGTTATATGAGGGAAGAGCGGATTCAAAAGTAATTATAATAATTATCAAGATCATTAGGGAAGAGTGGATGAACATAATTGTCTCTTGAACAATGCACTAATGGCTGTAATAGAATGATGAATTTTAACAATAAAAATGGAAATCGCTCTGCTAAAAAAACGACCATATATGTGGACTTTAATGTGAGTAGGGATAAGATGACGGCATAAGGAATGACGAAGAACTTCTCGTAATAGTTTCCCCTTTATTGAGCCCGCTTTTATTTTGTTGGATTGTATGAAAGCCATACATGAGCAGGAGTTCACTGTCATGCCAAGCCAAGCCAAGCAAAGCAGTCGGCTTCAACTAAATTATTTAAAATGGGAAAGTTAATTAAATTCTTATTTAAGACCAATGCTCAGTTTTTTTTCTAAATGAAAGAATCTTTCATCAGCTTCAAGAAACTCGATTTTTTTCTTTTCTTCTTCTTCCTCTGCTGGAGCGTCTCATCACCTTCCGAAAAAGCTCTGTTCTGTGCTCTCTTCTTCACAAACCATTGTTCAATCAGCTCAAGTGTAACGGAAGTAGCTTAATTTGTGAAGTTACACAAGATTAGTGGAAAACTATGGAAGGGATTCACTACCCTCAGTGATTCCATTCTTCTTCCCTTTTCCTTTTCAAATTAATGCTTGAATGGTTCAGTTTTGATTTTCAACAAAGGAAAACAGAAGCTCCCGTATTTACACGCTACGCTCCTCTGACTTTCCCTCACCTCACCTGTTCCGCAGCAGTTTTTCGAGCCTTTTCAAACAATGAGGGAGTTTAGAGGAGCAACAGTAGCAGTAGCATCCGTTGATCTTTTTCCTACAATGATCTGGATGAGCAGACAGACAGATGTGGGATGGGAAGGATGATAGTTGCGACAGAGTGATGATGGGGATGACTGTGCCGTATCCGATTGGAACATTGAAAGAAAAAATCTCAATTCCCTCCTGAAAAATATTCGTTTCCTTTTCATATTCATGGCAATATAACCGAAAGGAATCTCACACAAACAAGTCATTACAATCCACATATTATTACATAAGAATGACTATTTTTTTCAAGCTCCGGCTGACACTATTACCTGTACAGAAATAAAAGGAATAATGAAGAACATCGAAATTCTTTTCCAACATCTTTCTTTCCTTGTTCATCGCTTTCTTTACTACCAAATTTTTTTCTTGTTCTTTTTCTTACACTTTCCGCTTGCTTACCTGTTTGTAGACTAACTTCTTAGGTTACAGTTCACTGAACCAAACAGAGCCATGAAAAAAAATATGCATGAATGGATGAATGACTGCGTTTTTAGTAGATACTTGGAAGGAGTCACATGGCTTGGTTTGGTATGTATTCCCATGTTGAGTGCCACAATAAAACAAAGGGTTTGAGAATGGATGGATATCGGATTGCAAAGAGTTGCATCAGCGATTGCATATTACCACAGAAAAGAGTCACATTGGAAGGAGAAGAAGAAAGGTGTGTCGGCAAATGGAGCAAGGTTGACTTTTGTCTTCAACTGGTTTTGATGTAATAATAAACCAACGAGAAACTATTTGGTTTCGACGGAAAACAGAAAAAAATCTTCTTTTTTTTGTAATAAATAATACACACCTCACATTTCACATCCCATAAAATGAATGACAAGCCAAAGTAGAAAAAAAGACAATGCCAAAGTCAATGAGACATCAACCCAAGCCCTTACCTGTTGCTCATCGTCAGACTGGAACTTTGACTATGGCCATATGTAACATCGGTTCAACGAAAACTCACACTCAAATAATTTGTCCATTCTACATTGGTGGCTCGAGTAGTAAATGTCATGTTGGATCGAATGTCAACCAAAGACGGAAACAAGTTCGTTGTTCATCATCATCATCACTATCGCCATCGTCATATTTACATGGAGGAATATCATGAACTTTTCCTTAAGCATCAACCGCACGACACGACTTGCTCAATTCATTTCTGATTTATAGACAAGAGCGAGAAGACATCCAGTCCATGATTTTGATATGATTCGATATGATTCGTCAACCTTGTCTTGTTCTCTGATTATGATCTCTGATGCACTGATCGGTATCAGTCACTAATAACCTGATAAGAACAAAAGAGAAACGAAATTGTCCCTAGTCATTTTCTTTGTTGTTTTGGGCAAGGCTCAAATTTCACATTTTTTTCGACTCCACGAAACATAATCATGTTTTTTATAAAGCTGATGAAAGGGAACTTACAATTAAGATGACCAAAAACATGAGGTGGCTTATCCATCCAAATTCCGAGAGAGCATATTTTTGATTTCTGTAGAAATCCCCATCATCGTCCTCTTCCTCATCACAAAATGGATAGTAAGAAATGTGAGGACACATAAATATATTACGTCAGACGGGGATGATAAGGAAGTCAAAAAAATCAGATTTTCTAAGAAACTCGATTCAATTATCTCAAAAGACATTTGATCCATCCATTCCATCTGCCTTTTTGGCTCGTCAAATCCCAATCCTCATGTTTTTGGTGAAAAGCCATTTGCATAATGATTCCTATTAATTTTGAGACATTCAACCTTTTTTTTATATTCTTATCTTCCTTTCTCAGCTCAATTCAAGATATATCTATTATACGTGCAACAATGCATCCATATCTATCCATTAAAATGTATAAAAGAATGCAATTTTTTTCTTAGTTAGAGATTTTTTTGATGTTATAAAGCTGTTGTTTATGAATATTGGATTGGATAAGAAAGGGCTGGGCAGGGATATTGCCAAATAACCGGATTTTTGTAATTTCTAATTGCATGCAATCATGATATGATCAAGTTTCTCCCCTCTGCTTCTTCTTCATCCTATTAAAAAAACGTGTGTGTCTCAGTCTGAGCTGAGTCCTGTCTCATCCCGTGTGTAAAACTGTTCACTTGGGAATCATCTTCATCCCATTCCCACTAACGAGGGACATACCTCAAGATATTTTCTTCAAATCTCTTGATACTCCGGATATCTTTAGCTACTTATCTAAGAAGGTTAATCCCCCAGCGATTTGTTTCCATAGGCCGAAACAACGGAGAAATAAAATTAT
>JAQGAI010002287.1:0-12613 GCA_034696905.1 Lepidocyrtus violaceus
ATCATAATATGGTCATTGTTGCGATTATTTTTTTGCAAATTAGCAATATGTTTATCTGTCTGATGGCCAATCTATAACAAATCATTCCTTTACCTTTCCAAACAAAAAATCGCAAAAAAGACTGCTTACATGAATGGGACATGTTAACCCAGAACTGAAAACAAAAACAGATAATATATTTTATATCGAAAGCTGATTAAATACAGTAATCATTTTGATTTTTATGCACATCCCCAAACCAAACGTCATCCTTCCAACGATTTAATTACTCCCGAGCAATAATTTTTCTCCATATCATGCATATAATTAAATAATAAATAAATTCGCACTGGCAATGATATGATCTGATGAGGATGATGATGAAATGACATGGTTAAAACAGTTGTTTGGTCAGCCACGAAACAACTGTCAATCCATACTGCACTATAGTTCTTGTCCCCCGTGGCAGTGACAATGGTTGCTGGTCAGTCATCATCAGTGGTCACTGTCACTCTCTTCTTGGTCAGCCTCAACCAGCTGCATTTCATTTTCATACACATCACTTTTATGTCGATCTGACACGAAACTCAAAAGAAAAGAGCCTCGACATCGACACTCGCACTTACATAACAAGAAGGCGTAGTAGTAAACAACCGTAATTAGTAGCAAGAGCACACACTCCTCCTTCACCACAAAAGGCAGCAAGCAGATAAACTTACCGAAAAAAAATGTCAAGAAATGTCACAAAGGAATGTACTCAATTTCTTTGTGAGAAATGAATCATTTTCCAAAGATTTCAAGTTGAAGACCCCTCGAGAAAAAAATGTTAAATGAGCTATATCGCAGAGTAGGTACATACTTTACATAATGAGAACTTGCTACACATGCGTCATTTTTCATGCACCATACCATACCCCGATATCCCATCCAACCCATTAACTACTTTACTCTGCAGTTTGCGCTTATTTACGCGTTCCTCATCGTCATCTTGTGACGCTCGCTGCTTGCTGTACTTATGCATTGTAATTTTATATGCAATGAAAACATCGAAAGATTGATAGGTCTGACTGGTGACAAGTGGCCAAAAATGAATCACAGGGGTCAGGTTGGCTTTCGCTACTAACTTACTTTATTTACGTAGATAACAGAGAGTCAGTTCAGGAGTGAAGGTAATTGACTCGTAATTACAGAAGCCATGTTCTCCCCTGGTAAGGGAGTATAGGTAATAAGTAGCAAGTCCAATTTTTTTAAATTGGACAACATGACTTAATTCAACAATAAAACAAGAACATAAAACACGAGAAAAACAAAATGCTTCTCGTGTAACGAAATGTTACACTTATGCAACTCGAAAAAGTGCATCAGCATCAGCATGCATATGCACGCAGCAGAGAGATGCAAAAAAAAACTTTACATTGATTAATTCAAAGAGGTGAAAAAAAATCGAGCAAAGTATATTTTATCTCTTTTAAGTTTATTAACGGGTGACACTCACAATCACAATTCAAAGTAATAAAAAATGCACTGCTTGTTCTCCTAATCTGTAATGTGATATGTATGTGGCAGGTGGAATTTGATTTTAGCTTGGCTATGGGCAGGCGGAGTCCCCTTTTAAACTAATCTATCTATTAAATAATATTTTGTTTTGTTTACACAATTTATTTATGAGCCAGCAGGCTAGTAGTAAAAACTGAATTTTTATGCACATATCTAATTTTCTAGTGAAATTAATAGAGCCCCACAAATTATATTTTTATTTGCTCTACAAGCCCCCACTAAATGGAATTTATTAGGGTAAAATTTATTTATAATATGCAAATTGCTTTGTTAGCAGTTAACGAGTTAGCAAGAACAGATTTGAAAATTGTTTAACGATAGTTCGTTAATCATCGTGATTATGATTAGGAGGAATAGAATTAATTTACTTCACACTTTGCCTTGACTCTAGCAGTGGGATAGCAGCTATATCAGGGGCAGAGTAACCAGAACCAGCCCAATTGCAATTGGAAAGAAAATGGACTACTCCTTAAATTTCAATTAATCGGGAATGTGGCAAAAATGATAAAAAGGTGGATGGATTGAATTTTGGCATTTGACTCCAAACTCATCGCTCACTTCTCGTTCTCACTCGGCCGGGCCGGCTCTCATAATATGTAACAATAATGCATTTTCGATTTTTGCCTATAAGCACTGTTGACTCCATTATCATTTCAAGATATTGCATATTGTGACAGACTTGCATTAGCTTAGGTATGTTATTGGCAATTTGTCTGTGCCAGTGTCAACAGCCAAAATAAATGCTGCTGCCATGAGAAAGAAAGAAGTAAACAGGGAGAAGGAGAAGAGTGAACTGTGGTAATATAATAATGATATGATTATAATGATAAAAAAAGTAATTGTGATTATTATTCCAATCCCCCACCAACAAATATATGATATTTTAGGCACGTATTATTTGTAACGAAACCTGACATTATATAATGGGATGAGTGAATGAGGAGGCTCCTTATTTTTCCATAATGAAAATATGCTACCCTTTTTTACGAGACCGTTAACGACCTTCTCTAAATTAAATTTGTGAACATATAACGGTGACAATGATGATGATGACGGTGATGTTGACAGAAGGAATGGAATACGGCCGGTGAAGTAAGTTTAAGGGCTGGGATGGGTACTCGGTTGCGGTTAGGCTCTTTTACATAATCTGAGTGAGAATACTAATAAAATTAGCTTGAAGGATTGGATTCCTTTGATGAGATGGTGAGGTGAGTGAGTAAATTTGAATATGAAAATGGTGGCTTCCGCCTCAATCCATGTGGTGGTTGTGGTGCTATATGGATTGACTTTGATGTTTTGATAATGACACTCAAATGAGGATCGATAGGGTCGGTCGGTCGGTCGGTATGCTAAAGAATGGAGATTGCGTACTAATCGTAAGTACCCCTGCGCTTATCTAGTATTCCTTGCTGCTACTCCCCTTTTTTGGATATGCGTAGAAAACAAAAAGCGACTAAAACAAAATAGAAGGGTAGAAGCCGAGAGGGATGATAGTATGATGATGAGCATAATTTGAATTTGGAAAAAATATATAAATTAAATGATCATGACTTGATTAGCTCTCATTTTCTAGCTTGATTGGGCGTGAATTAGAACTAGATTGGGTGAGTTGAGTGCAAAGAAGACAGACGAAGGTGTATTAATTATTTTGTTTGGCAAATACGTTCATTTTCAATTGAAGGTGTTTTATCGTGATTGTTTTTTCAAGTGACTGTGGTGTTAAGGTGAAGGCTGTTGGAAAAAGGCAGTTAAATTTTACTTTGCTTATTTGTTTTGAAAATTGAATTGGAAGGTCATTTGTGGAATTTTAGAGAGAAAATAGGATTTTTTGGAAATATTTGTCAAAAACTGGATCAAATATCAAGGTACTTATACAGAATTGTCGCGATTTTTTCGGGAGGAGGCGGGCTAGACTCAGGTTGTTTTAGTTTGTAGGATTTGATAAGGATTTTTGGAATAATTTCAGATGTCTCGTTTCAATACCTTGCTTCTTGGAGTGCTTTCCGTCTCCCAGTTGGTCTTCAGTGCACCGAGTAATTTGCATACATTGGTATCCCCATTTAGCTTCTCCCCCTCTGTGGAAATTCTGCAAAGTCCTGTGACCAAAGTGGAGACAATCAGACTTGAACCACAGATCACAAAAGCGGTTTCCACATCCGCCTCTGCTGTTGCAATCGCAAGAGCGCCGCAATATGCCAGGACGGTTCCATTGATTCAAAGAGTGGAATCCTACTCCTCCGGGGACAGTAGCAACACCGAAATCCGTAATTTGCTGAGAAGTCTTCTGAGCGAGCTCAGAAATGGGAATACAAGATCTTCAGCACTTACAGCTCCTCAGCCATTCATCTCCGATTCTTATGGTCCTCCGTCTCGCCAGAAGTCTGGAGCTCTCACAGCTCCTTCAGATTCTTATGGTGCCCCACCTCGCAACACCATTTCCGACCCTAATGCTCCCTCATATCCCGACTCATTTGACAATAGTCGACGCAACAACATCGATGACTTCGATAAGCCAGAGAAGGTCCAACAATCCTCCAGACTTATTCAGGAAGCCCCTGTCCAATACAAGGAAATTGTGAGGACGGTTTACCAACCCGTTTATGTGCCATACCAATATGCTCAACCGGAGCTGTACACGGTTGCTGCCCAGCCAGTTCAACAATTAACCGCAGTTCCAACCCGGATTAACACGGGTTCCTCCGCCGTCGCCATTTCCACCATTCACTCCTCCCCAGCTTATGCCATCCAACAGCAGCAATACTCCCTCCCTTTAGTCCAACAGCAGAGTGTTCAACCCCTCGCGGCTTATGTCTCCGCCGGCCAGGTTTTCCAGGAAACCAGTGGATATGTTAAGAAGTGATGATTTCTAATCAATCCTCAATCTTTTTCAGCCGAATTTAATTTTATACATTTCAAACCTAAATATAATTTTTTATGCTTACCTAATTGTTCTTTTTAAAACCGTACCTGACACAATGAAAAAACGAAAGTTTGCCTGATGACCCAGACCTTATCAAGGCCATCCTTTCTTTTATATCTCAACTTGAATTTTAGAAGTATTGTTTTTTGATCTGATCTGATGTGATGTCATGGGATGAGAGGGAATGAGAGTGGTCTTTTCAAAACAACTAATTTTTAATTGTTTATTTCCTTCAGTAAATATTAACAATTATTTCCAGTCAAAATATAAACATTTGCAACCTTGATCGTTCAGTTAATTTTTATAGGACCCCATTATCTTCTGTGCCAATCTTTATAAAACAAAAAATAGTCATGTCATGTCATCGGTCATATAAATTTCTTTTCCGATGTCTTTCACCTTCACTTTTTTTATAGTGTGCAGTGGAACATGAATTACTTCAGAACATAATTTATATCAATTATTATCATGATAAATAACAATAAGTATAATTGCTTTCTTGTAACTGTTTTTGTGTTAAATCAACCCAATTGTTTTTGGACAGTTTTTTGGCTCCGTATTTTCTCTCAAACTTGTAGAAAATGTTTAGAAAAATTCGCAAAAATACTTTTAACAATGTTTCCTTCACTTCTCCCCCTCCTGATCCTTTCAGCCAGTAATAAAGATTTTTATTTTATACCTAATATCAATATGTGCTTATGTAAATTTTTTTTATTAATATTGTTTTTTAAATAGTTTTGTGATGACAGGAAGGTAGAGATGATGAATGGATAGAAATAAAAGGAAAAATAAAAAAAATGTAAAAACCACACAACTTCTTACGAGAAATAAATTTAATGCATATAAATTCCTCCTCCCTCCTGCTGCTATATGGTTACGTTGAGTGTGATATACTGCAAAAAGATGGAAGTAAAGTTGGTACTGGTAGTGAGAATGAAGGTGAAGGTAAGACAAAAAAAGAACCGTTTATTTTTCAAAGTGTTAACATATCTTTTGCGTGCACAAAGTGTGAATATGGCACTCATTCAAAACCCATTTTAGGCCAGTTATATGACAAGAGAAAAATTTATACGATGACGGAGAATGTGACAGGAGGAATTAAATTGCAAAGAATGTTATTTTTTTTTCTGGTAATAACTGAAAAATATGGAATGCTAAAATAAAATATTAATATTAAATGATCATTTAATAAGAAACAAACTACTCCTACTCTCTTTGCCTTCTTTAAAAAAATATTTATTTTATTTTGGGGAATGGAATGTGGTATACCTAGTAGTAATAATGAAATGCAAATCTCTACAAATGTAATTATATAATTCTTTGCCAGGGGTTTTCTGTCATTTTTGGTTGTTTATTGCGAGTAAAAAGAGTGCTGTTCTTTGGGATGAGTTACTGCTTATGGATTTACATGAATGGATCGTTTATCCCGCTATTACTACTTGGCTTGTTTATCATAATCGAAGAATTTAGGTGGATATACTTACCTACACCTTAATAGGCTGCTTGTGGATACGTCCCCTATAAATCTATCATAACTTATTTTGCCGTTTCAATTTTGTGAAGAGCAAACAACTTTAGTGATATGGACAGGGAGATGTATCTATGATATAATTATGATTATTATACTGGGCTTTATTTTTTATTTTTTTTAGCTTGTTAGTTTTGTTTGTATCGAGTGGACCCTTTAAAAAGCGAAGATTGCATTTTAAAGGAATGATAATGAGATGGGATGCAGCAGTGATCATGGCTAATGGCATCCGAAGTTTGGTTTGCTTACAAGCTTGAACTTCACTGCCTGAGTGGCTTCTTCGGTATGAACATGATGAGAGCTGATATGATCCTTATCAATATCTTGTCTCATCTTTTTCCATATCACACAACAGAATCCGACCGCTTTACTTAATCGTTACAAAATACCTAATTCACTCCTCTTCTCCAACCACTTCACCCCATCTCTACCAAAATAGTACTTCACTTAATAATGCTCATCATCATGGTCAACCTGATCATAGATAATTTCGCATTTTCATCTCTCCTCTCATGACAAACAGTGTGAACTTGCAAAAGAAGTTGGCAAAATTTCAGAAAACATTTTGGGGGAAAATGGAATCAAGTGGACATTGGACACTAATAATGTGGTTCTCTTCATCAACAAATAGCTTCATCTTGCTTGGCGAGTGTTCATTAAATTGATCCATTTATATTTTTCTCACTAGCGAGCAACAACACTGTTTGCTGGTGTTCGAGTGCGGCTTGTCAAAAATGAACATAAACAACAAACAACTCAAGAAAAAAAAAACATCCCAATCTTTTTTAGACGTTTTGAGGGTCTATTAGCCTCCATCCAGGTGTTGATTAAAGTTGATTATGAGTGGCGGTTTGGGGGTGATGGAGTCGGTTTCGTTGTTGTTTGAGCAGCTGTAACAAGATCAGGAGAAAAAGAGGATCATATCATATCATCCAACGATATTTTAACGATGGGCCACTTCCATATTTATTCATGATCCCCCAACTCATTATTCATCTTCATTCAACATAGCTTATTACTGATTTATCAAGGAACAATTAGCATGTTTACCTGCAAAGGATCTCGCTGATGGATCGTAAAAAGTTTTTTTTTGGTTAAGAACATTGAGAACTTAATGACTCTTCTGTAGCATCATCATCCTCACACTACACTTGTTAGGTCTGCGCTTGATTATTACTTATGATGACCGTGATGAATAATATTTAAAAATAATATAATAATTAATGAAGCACAATGCATTTAACGAGAACAAACAAGTTTATAAAGAGGAGTAGGTATAGAGAGAGTGAGAAAAAAATCACATTCATTGCATTGGCAAAACTTCTACTGTCATGTTTGCATTTTTTCAAGAGGATGATAATTAATACGCTTAACTATTGTAAATTATTGTAATTATGAAGAACAAGGGGAGTTAGAAATTGGAAACAAAAGGGGATGACACAGTTACGCTTTTCGTGTTTCTTTTCTTGTAGGGTGAAAAAAATGGACGTGGCGAAAAAGGGGCAAAATGTCCATTTTTAGTAGAAAAGTGTCAACATCCAGTAAAAAAAACTAATTATGAATGGAAGAGTTAGTTCATTACTGTCCTTTTGTTAGTTGGTGTGATAATATTTATAAACATCATGCCTAGTCAACATGAATTTCAGCTTTTCTGTAAAAAAAAAGTTATTCTTAGGTGGCCCGGTCGGTGAACGATGATGACTGGCAATTCTGTTGACAATTGACAATGGCCGAAAATTTGCCGAGATAGAGAAGGTAAGGTTCATTCAAAAGATAAGCATTTCTAAAAAAAATTCAATGCCGGCTAATTACAGAAAACTGATTAGCCCTAATAAATTATGCATGCGAAAACATTTACACTGATCAATTACCAGGAATTTTTAATACATTGACTATGAATGGAAGAAAATTTAAGGTGTGCCTATTGCCATTGAGTGAGGAAGGGTGCATCTGTACACCGCTCCGTTAGCTAAACTTTTGAATGAGGACATTTTTACTAGAAAGGAAAAGGATGAGATGGATTGAAGGGAAGAGCAGGAATAGCAATAGATAGATACGACAAATAAAATTTTAATTTTGGGCTTTTGATTTTTTCGTGAATATATTTTGGACACACTTTTAATTACAAATTGTGGACAAGGATGCATGTGGATTATGCAGAGCATCAGTAAAATTTCTAAATTTATTTACAAACTGGCACAATTTTCATATAAGAATGAGATTTTATGTCTGGCCAACAAAGCTGATAAAGAAGTTGGTGACGATGTGTTGAAGACAATAATGAGACAAGCCATCTATCACATTTCAAATCTATTCATCAATGAGACGCATATATACCTACCTAGGTAATCAAGTGTCGAGACAGAATCAGGGAACAGTAATCAATCACAATCCCAACTGGATTGTTTGTACTTGATGAGCTTTACGGCTCCGACAAATCTGAACAAATAGTATCTATTTCACATTTTTATGTTTTAATTAATTATAGACGCAATAAAATAATTTGCGATATGATTTTTTTTAAATTGCCTTTGATGAAGTTGCAAAATGAGGAATTGCAAGCGAACTACAGCCTTTCTTGAAACGTCTGTCCTATTTACATAACATTTGTAAAAAACCTTTAGGCTAACGGAAGGGCTAAGGACAACCGTTTTTTACACCGAAACAACTTAATTAATTGCCACCAGTTTTCTGATACGAGAATGAATACTTACCTTCTGGATTTAAAAAAAAATGCTGGAATTTCAATTAATGCTACTGTGCTCGTCTCAATCAATGTCAAAATTATAATTAAGAAAATATCCTGTCATTAATTACGTGGCTGCTCCATAAAGTCCGTCATCTACTCTTACTCCATCAAGAGATGATACATGATATTTCATAAAAATGCAATGACAGCTCTAAAAAAAGTTCCCCGCAGCAGTAAAACTTGTATCTTCAAAGTCAAATCCGCAATAAAAAATGTTCTCCCAAATGCAAATACCATAATTAATATACTTTCATTGAACATTAAAAATTCAAAGTGCATCTCGTGCAAAAAATGCAGTTTCATCTCATCATCATAATCGTAATCATATAATCTCACTATCATCGCCTTTATGAATATGTAGATGATGATAAAAAGGAGTAGCCCCGTGTGTCTGAATAGCTAAGCAAATTACAATGTCTCATTAAAATTGCACATCGAATCAAGTCAATTGAATCATTCTGCATCTTCATCAAATCAAATCGAAATGGAAGAGATAGGGATTTTACGGCTTAGGTATGGCCAATGAGATGAGATGTGATGAAAATGCAAAACACGGAGACAATCAAATAATTGAAAAATTATTTTTATACCTTACATATGTCGTCGGTGATATGATAGTTTTTTGTGGTGGTAGTGGAGATTACGATGATGAATATGCTTATTTAAGTAGCTTCTTCTGAAGCTGCTGCATGCTGCCTTCTGGCTGTTGTAAGGCCAGTCCAACAATTTTTCCTTCAGATCTTTAGGTCAAGTCGTAAAGTAATAAAGTGGAATGAAAGCAATTTCCCATTCAATGAAAATTTATTTGTGGGGACTCTTATCTGACCTTCGCCCTTTTTCTCTCCTCACAACATAACAATACAATCGGCAGCAGTCAGTTCAAGCCCGGCACTACTACTGATCACTACCAGAGAGAAGAAAAATGCATTTATATGCAGCAGACTGAACGCTAAAACATGATATTATGATAATGATAATAAAATTCAGGTGTAAAACAATAATTGTGATTTTTTGCGTCTGTCATCTTTTCTATTTAAATATGGTAAATAACTAGGCGTAATTTTTAGGATGACTTGGTAAAGATTTCAATTCCGAGATAATCTCAGAATAATCTCCCTTGTCTCTATCTATCTTTATCTTGTAGCATCCTAATCTTCACTCTTGACATTATTAATTCAAAATGGTACAAAGATAGAAAAGATTTTTTTCTTCGTTCCTATTCAAATTTTATTGTGTATCCTCTCATTTCTCTTATATAACTTGAGGATGAAGAGGAGTGTGCAAAAAATGCCTGTACCTTCCTCCAACCCTTATCTCCAGTGACATCATCACTATCCCCATTTCAATTTGACACTCTTGACGTTCCATTGTCTCATCAACGCCCTAGCACCTCCGCTTACTTGTACAGAGCTATGAATGGAATTGAATGAGAACTGAAATTGTGATAGGTTGTAGACTCATCAGCTATGAATGGATAAGATAAGACTATTTCAATCATAGATGACTTGACTCCGACTGTGTCAACTAGAAATGGCATGTGTGACCTTCTTAGAAATTAAATTAAAATATTCATTGCCAATTACAACCCAGCTTTTGGATTGTCATTTTAGGCGAGTGTTGCAGTCTACTATTTGATGATCAAATAAAATTAAACTGACAAAATCAATGATTTGTTTCATGATTATCCTTAATATAAATATTTTGTACAAAAATCAATCCATTTCAAAGATGATCCGAATTGACAACAAGTTACAAAATAAATGACTTTTCTATGATTTTGATCCTCACATTATAATTTCTTTCTAAAATATGCAAAATAAAATACAATTGTGCAAAAACTCGATTTCTTACATCATCAATAAATACCTTTTTAAGTAAATTCGTAGAAATACCTACGGATACTCAGCAATATGAACCCTCAAGATACAGGGCAAGGTTGTAGTTGTATCACAATTATCACAAGTATCTGTATTTGCCCTATCCGCAAAAATTCCTTCTTAATAGAAATGAGTAGGTATGCAAAAGGGAAAACAAAGGAATGGATAATGTTGTTGCGTAACCAATAATTCAACACTTTAGTCGAACTCCCTAAATAAATCTGATAAAGTTACCTTAAAATGTCAGTGTCAGCTCAGCTCAAGTCGACCAGACCAAAGGCAATATCTCATTTTCCTAAATATTTTACATGTCAAATCATAATCATATCATATCACATCAAATCGTAACGCACTTCACCACGGCTTATTTCCCAAATTGGATTGAGTTATTCCACAACAACAACAACAAAAAAAAACTGGCGAAATAGCGGATGCGTAATGTAATTTATTTATTATACGAAATATTTTTATGACGAGATTAGTCAATGCAAATTTTCGTGACCTTTTATGTAGATCAAGTCATCAAGTCGTCAACTTCTCAAAGGAACATTATGCGTATTTCACTATTTCATCGAAACAAATCCTTTTGTCTTCGTTTCAAATATAGGATTGCGTAGGGCTTGTAAAATACCCATGTCATTAGTGATCATGATCATCCTCATCATCATCATAATTTGCGAGAAAAATTGCGTGGACTGAACAAGCTTCAGCAACATTTCAAACCAAAACCGAGCAATAATAGTAAATATTTAGACAAAAAGTTGAAAATGAAGAAAATGGAAAACGTGTCTGCTTGATACAGTAATAACAACGTGTCAAATGTCATTTAATAAGTACACACGCATGTTTCTCCTCGTAGGAGCCGTAATTGCAGACAAAATGATTTAGGCTGAATACGTAATTTTTATGGATGCAAATAAAGTTGCTTTCGGTATAGTTATGTGATGTCTTGTCCTGTAGGGTGAGTGAGATGTACCTGTGTGGTGCGAACCGAGCTGAGCACTTTATGGGGATCGTGGTCTACGCATGTCTCTGATTCTAGGCCTTTGATTGAAAGCTTCTTCTTGTATCGTTCTGAAAACTTCTTCTCAAAGATTATGTAAATACTGACGAGCAAAATTGGCGTTTGCGCGTAATGAGGTAGGTATGTATGTAAGTAGGTGTATGAATGCGCTTGTTCTTATTATGTGCAAAATGTGTAAAACATGAGAGTTGCTTGGACAAGCTCAATTTTTACTGTTATACTGGTCATTTATCCTCATGTTGCAATGATAATGTTTTGGGAGAAGAGTAGAAAAGTAAAATCATTTTCAAACAACGCTACACATGCAATATCATATCATGCATGACAATTTTTGACATATGTTGCCTCCACATGTCAGCAACAGTTAGTGTGGCAAAGTTGTTAATAAACCTCATGATAAGGCGATTTGAGTTGGGATGGGATACATTTTTGGCGATTTGTTGATTGCACTTTTTGTGCGAAAAGTGGCATTTTTGAGATTTTTAATTTGCACTTGAAAAATCCGTCAGCTAATTACAATTTTTGAATGATGGGAAATGATGAAAGAGTCCAAAATTGGTGGATCTATTGAGAACAATGTTATATTGCTTATAGGCTTCCCTTTCATATTTGATTCCCTTTCTCTCTATCTTCTATAATTAGTTTTCACCTTCATGCTCACCATATAATAATATCCCATTTAAAAAGTGATTTTGAAAAAAAAAACGCTAATTTTGAAACTTCACGGCAGTGCTTTATTTTGCTTCATTAACACCAAATAAATCACGTTAGCGTCAAAATGACTGTCAACGTAAAAAGGGATTACGTGTTATATTTAGTGCACGCTTGTCAAAACGTTGTAATAATAACGCTATTAACATTCTTTGAAGGTGGTGGTGACGACTGAGTTATTTGCTCTTCGTGGCTTGCCTTTTGCTACTCTTATGTAATGGTAGATATATTGGCGATGTTCGGATGGTATACCTATGCATTTCCTTCG
>JAQGAI010002288.1:0-12612 GCA_034696905.1 Lepidocyrtus violaceus
CTTCTTTCTCCGCTGTTGACCTGACATTTTCTTCCCGTCTAATTGTGACAAAATAAATTGGAGTTGAGGTCAAATCAACATCAAAACAATTCTAAGTGTTGCGTAAATCAGATTGTTTATCTTTGGAACATCTGATAAGTTTGCTGCTTGCTGAAGTGAACTCCCCAAACTTCAAACTCTTCCCATCTTCAATCTTTCTAGTTTTTTTAGTTGAGCCGCCCAATTTAACTAGTTAATTATTTTAAAGTTAAAAATCCTGTTTAATTTATTTGAAGTTGGTGGTAATATTTTAACAGTCGCGTAAGTTAGTGAATCAAGGTTGAGTTAGGTTGTTGTTATTGTCAGTTGGACGCATCTTTCGAAATCAGCAGTTTACTTGGCCGGCAAATTGTCAGGTTGATTGTTGTTGACGTTTGTAAGCTGATTTAAGATAGTAGGACCTAACTTGTAATCGAGTTAGTATTCTTCGGTAAGGGTGGAAGTGAAAAGGGGGAGTGTTTTTGGAGTTACCTGTTTATTTAAGCCTTTCGAATGAAAATGGAGGGGAATGATGACGGCGGTCATGATCAGGGAGGCCAAGGAAAGAAGAGGCCTAACGATGGTGACTACTCCGGGAGTCCACAGAAGAAATCCAATTTCCATAATGGTGAGTAAACAGTAAAGTTTTAAAGTCTTGTGAAGGTGCATTTAATTTTTGTGTCTGTAGGTTTTTAGATTAGAGAATAAATTAATCTCAGAATATAGCCAATAGCATAACTAGCATTATTCATTATTTGTTTTGACGGGTTGTAGTAGTCAGTAGTTTGAATGTTAAATTGTTACCATATTTTTACGTTGAGTTGGCTGGTTGTACTAATTAATATTTTTATTTGTTTTTTTTTGCAGATCCGGATGCTGTGTATCTGAAGTTTATGGTCCCACAGGCGACTGCAGGGTCAGTGATTGGAAAAGGAGGTCAAAATATATCTGACCTTCAAAAGGAGTACAGCGTCCACATCCGGATGAGCAAAGCTAACGATGTTTTTCCAGGTAGGTGTTTTAATGAACCATGCATCTTTTTTTAATTCGTCTGTGTTTGAATTGATTTGATGTTTGAAAAAATTTCTAAATGCTTCCATTTTACTGCTTACAGGAACGGATAACCGAGTGGCAATTATGTCAGGAAAAGTTTCGAATGTTCTTGCGGCTACGATGGTTATTTTTAAAAGAATGACTTCCCCTTCCGACCTCTTTCCTAAAAACCCTAGACCGAAGAATGTATCTGACAAAGAGGTATGCAAATTCATTAAGTGTCATTGTCATCATAAAGCTGCTTTGTTTATGTACCTATATTTGTCCAGCGTTTATTCTAGTCTGAGTTTGATTTGTGAAAATCTTTCTTCATTCTTTAAGAAAACGAAAGAAAGTATGATACGTTACCTGCTATTACTAACAATTAATATTGAATATTAATTCTGTTCGCTTATGCTTTAGCTGTCTCTGATTGTGCCACAAGCAACTGCTGGCTTAATTATTGGAAAGGGCGGTTCTCGTGTCAAAAGCATACAGGAAGACTCCAACTGCCACATTAATCTTACTCAAAAGAATGAGCAGCTCCCCACAAATGAAAGAGTTGTGACGATACAAAATAATGAAAGTAAGTACTACTACTAAACTATTTGAAACGCTTTTAATTTAGATTTGTTTTTTCTTTTTTATTACTTATCTAACAAATTTCTGTGATTTTGACACCCTCAGGCGATCCGGAAAATATTGAGAAAGCGCTGAAGCTGATTCTGGAAATCATCAAGGGTGATCCACAAAGCTCATCTTGCTTAACCATCAACTACTCTAGTAGTGGTGGACATGCAAACAACCGTGAGGAGTACTCCGAGGATTATGGGGATGATAACAAGGGCTATGGCGGTGGTGGCGGAAGTGAGTTAACTTACAAATTCGTTTTGTTTTTGTTTTCTCAAAAGCCATAATAAGAAAGTTTTCATTGTGTGTTTATTTTTTAAGGAGGAGGCGGTGGAAGAAATTGGAATCGAGGAAGTAGCAGTGGTGGGGGTGGTGGCGGCGGCGGAGGTGGCAGTGGGGACCGAGGAAATTCAGGACCCAACTCCGGCGGCCCACAGCAAAATGCTCCAGCATTCAATACAACTTCCGGCTATCCTCCACAAGTTCACTTCTGGTGTACCTTTGCAGGACCTCCAATTTCCAACGGACACACTCCACCACCTCACATGATTGAGGGCATGAAAGCATATTTGCTGAACGTGGGCTATCCACCAAAAGCTATCCAAGAAATCATTGCAGCAAGTAACTTGCTGGCTTCATATGGTGTATTGAAGCCGGGTAATATATCCGTGTTTAATTCACCTCAGCTCCAGATGAATCCATTCAATACAATGGGTAGTGACGCTGTATCAGGCGGCGGCATCGGTAGTATGGGCATGGGAAACATGGGTGGTGGCGGTGGTGGTAGCATGGATGGATGGAGCAATACAATGGGCATGTTCATGAAACAAATGCAGCAAAGCTCTTCGGCCAGAGGGTACGACAATGGCAGGTAGCTTTCATGATTGAGCAGACGCGAATATTCGCATCACCTCTCTCATATGAAAACAAACTCATTTATGATTCATATTTTTTTTCGGTCAATGTTATATTTGTACAAACAAGACTTACGTTTAAATACGATATAATAGGGATTACATAAGAAAATTTTATAAAGGATTTTTTAGCATATTATATACTCTTTGACATTAACAGTGGCTACGACTCTGGTTACATGAGTGGCATGGGCGGGGGAGGTACTGGAGGCATGAACTCAAATCTTGGTGGGGGTTTTGGAAAGAACGACTCGGGGAATGATGTCAAGGTGAGTTAGCATTCCTGGCTGTCTTCATCATACATAATTCATTCATTCGTGTAGGCATGTTGGTCATTACAAATTGCAACTGCAACAAAGAGACAGCCGTAACTTTCCATGACTTTCTCACTTAAGCTAATTTCCTCATCATCAGATAAAAATATTTCAGTTATATATTTTGCAAGATCATGCCTTAGTACCTTTTCTCACTGATATGATGAGGTAACTTGAGTGTCTCTCCTTGTTCCCCTTCTTGGTAGTCTCACATTTTCTTGTGAGAAAACGAAATCATTTTAAAGTATTAGTACTGACGTTTTTCACATTTTAACCTGAAACGAAATATGATCTAATGGAATTCTTCCACAAAAAAAAGATTGATTTTAAAGCATGACTCGAGTAGTATTATTATTACTATATGTAAATAGTTAATTATTGTTAAGTTTTTTATACTGACCTATATTTGTGATTTTTTTTATTATTTGAATGGAAACGTGTTGTCTCAGCACATCAACCTCATTTTCCACAAATGTGTCTCGACTTCGGCACACTAAATCCCTAAAAATTATTAAGCGATTTTAGTTTAGAGAAAGAAAAGTAAACCATTTATTTTAAATCTCCGTGTGTGATACTGAAATGACTTGTACGAACAAACAATCATCACGAACGAACAAAAAACATCTCTCTGTTTGTTGCAAAGTTTGAATTTGAATGATTCAGGCTTGTTATAAATTGCAATGTCACCATCAACAATCCTCATCTCATCATAAAATGTTCATATAAAAGTTTAATTGTTTTCCTACCTTGTACTTTTTATACTGTAGAGGCGATTTTGATGAATCCAAGAAGGCACATCTGGCATGAATTCGGAAGACACTCGTGACATGAGAGATGATGAAAACCACACAAGAGAAAGGAGCATACTTGTTTGAGATTCAGATTCCATCTGCATTTTAAAAAACGTAAAAAAGTACTCTACATTACATATAAAACATCATATAAAATTAGTTAGATTGTTATAATTTATCCTCCTCTATGAAAAACTTTTTTTTTTGTTATTTTTAAGGGTATTTGAAAAATCTACTGTAAATGTACTATATATTATATTATTATCTTATCTACTAGAATCTACGTACACAACACATCTAAATTCAATTCTATCTATCCGATAAAAAACTACCTGTTCACTCTTTGTAGCTCTTCTGCATCTGTGCAAAAGAGCCGTTTCCAAAAACTTCAAATTGTTTTTAGCCAGTTTTATTGTCATAAGAGAAGAAACTTTAGTAGTTTTACATATATTACGTAGTTAGCTTAGTTCAGTTCATACATTGTTCATTTTTCATGTCATGTCATATTAAATTGTTGTAATGTAATCATTATCATTGTCAACTTTTCGATGATGTTTAGGACGTGTGATCTTAGGTTTCATGTTGTTCATTGTTATCATTTTCAAAAAAACATCACATCACGTACTTTACATTAAACAGTTACATTACTATTATTATAGAACCTAATAAGTAGTTTCTTACAATGCTAAATAATGGAAGGTAGTTTTACGATTGTAATTAAGTTTACAAGAATCCAGTTTTAGAAGGTTCCATTTAAAAAAAATCATCTGAAGGTGTAAAATGTTCGTACGGATTATTATTTAAAAAAATGAACACTGAAGCTTGAATGCTTTTATTCCTGATGTAAAAATGAGTTAAAATGTTAAGGTTTGTAATAAGACTAAGGTGGTAACACATATTTACAATATGGTCTATGAAAAAGAACAGTACCGTCTGCACAAGTTTGATATCATTTTTTGTTGTCTAGTTTGTGGTTGTTTTGTTTTTTATAATCTTACAAAAGCAATGATTATGTCACCGTTATTTTTTAGAGAAAAAGGTTAGGCTAGTAAAGGTATAAAAAAACTAACAACTAATAAAGAATATGATTAATAGAACTATAAGTACAGACATGATGATGTTTACTCATATAAATTAAGTTGAGAAATTCATACATTTACTTTAGAGTATAGTGTTCCATGTAGATCTAAAACATCTATTGCAAGGGACGATAAAAAGGAAACTATTATATACATATAATTCAATTACATATATACATACATTACATAATTACAAACTATTCTGTATTTCATTTCATAATATGTGTAGGAGTGAATGATGAATGGTCACACAATGTTAGAACTGTTGGAATAAAGCCTTTAGATTTCACTACTTCATCTTAAAGAATGGCAATAGTGCTTGGTGCATTCATTTTCATAATCGATAATCATGAATCTTGCGCACAAATCTGGTAGAAATTAAAAATATTTTTGTACCCTAATGGCCCTCATATACAATTCGGTGCCGTTTCTATATTTTAAAATCTTTTTGGGTAGGGAATGATGGGAATTGCAAATAATTAGAATGCCAAATGTACAATGCTAAAATTAAATGGTTGGATTTGTAAATATGAACTCGGGCATATGGCATACCATTATTATCAATAAATGACGATATCCCGATCCGAAGTAATTGAGATAGTTTGAAAGTAAAGTAAAGATGCACGTTGAAATTGTATCTTGTGTTACTATTACTGAGATCTTCGATGAGATTTATTATTAACAAATAACAAAACAGACATTTTCAAGTAAAACGAAAAGCTAACATTAAAAATACGGCACTACTACCCATGCAATATATACATTGAAAAACTACTGAATTCAGAAATTCTTGAAAAAAGATTTAAAAAGTTACAACAGTTATACTGTAATGTAATAATTATGAAGTATTTCTATACGGTTATAGTTTATTTATATAGTATCATCTTTGAAGAATGAAAATAATAGAAACAGCGACTATTTGCGCTTGTAATTTTTCTTTGGGGGAGTCCATCGTAAAGAGGTTGAATCAACGGAGAGTCTCGGCCTTTTCAGTTGACTTTTCTGAATATGGTCTTCGACTATTTTAGAGGTTACACATATCACATGCTGCCCTTTCCAGTATTTTACAACGTTGAGGGCTTGAAGGGTTGAAATAATGTCTTGCTGGGAAATTGAAGTCATCTGTGACAAATCCTTAATTGTTACTGTTCCGCAATAATCTCGCAAGATTTCCAGAAGGACCCAGCTCCAGTACGAGCGATATGAAAGCTTTCCTGTAAATAAAAAATAGAAAATTAAATAATTGGATCGTGTTACATAAATTAGAATCAGTTACTGCTACTGTACTGTAGATAAAAAACGGAGGAGCACCATTTAGCTTAAAAAATGTTTGTAATTTAATTTAATCACTTTACTGACCTAAATCTGATAGTGGCTTCTCGGGAGACCCCACGACCCCTTCTATTTTCGAAAGCTCGTAACTGAATGCAATTAAAAGTTTTCCGTAGCCCTTCCTTTGATGTGGTGGTAATGTGAGAATACATGCCACATTGTTTAGATCCGGACTATCCTTTTCTTTCGAAAAGTATCCCACTAAATGTGCTCCATCTTGATCTACTTCGCAGAGAACATAAAACAAAAATGGGTCTACGTCGAAGTATAAGGTTTTATGGTCTAAAAATAGTTTCGCCAACAGACAGAGGTTCTGACAGTATATTTTGTGGTCTCTTCCATCTATTTCCCATATGGATATTGTACCCTACAGAGATTAATCACATACAGAAGAAGTTAGTTTAATCATAAAATTAATATCACGTATCATTATCACAGTGAATTAGCTAACATAATTTAATACTTTTAACAAATGAATCATGGACTTTTACCTTTCGATAAATTTCTTTACTGGGAGGTTGATGGTACGGACATTTATCCCAGTGATCCTTATACGAAACTTTAGAATTTGTATATTTGAGGCAATATTCGCATACATAGAGTTTACTGACTTTCCCGTACTCTTCCGGATAAGGGGAGAAATACCATGTGTCTATTTCATATTTTCCAAACTGTATTTTGTCAATGTATTTCACCTATTTAAGAACAAGAAACAATTTATTTTGATATACATGTTTAATGTTTTTCAGACATAAGTTTTATAATCAACAATCATCATGTTTCTAAAACTTTGAAATATTCAAAATGTCTACCTTCGTAATAGCCTCATGTTCCCGTTCCAAAGCAGCAGTTGTCGGGTCCATTTCTTCAATTCCTTTCTGAACGTGATTAATTTCATCATGCTTCCTTTTCTGATTACGTGTAACTTTCCTATTTTCCGTAGTAGTAGTAATTTGCGTAGAGCTTTCTTGGATTGTTGGTGCAGGAACAACGACTGCTGTGCTGCTGGTACCAGGTGTTGGTTGGCTATCAACAGCTTGCTTTGAACTGACGATGCGATTTCTTGGAACCCATTCATCCAACCTTCTATTGTAACCTTCATAATGGACATAGTACTCCACCTCGTTCCTATCTTTGCTTTCATTTGAAATGGGTCGGACGTGGATTATTCTGGCAGGGTCTGAAATTAATTTATTAACACACATAAAATTAAACATCCATATTGCCATCTGCCATAAACCAACCAGTAATGTCATCGATGCAAATACATTACACAATTTAACAACTTACACCACTGATCGTCACTCCTTTTGGCAAGATACCCATCCCCGATTTCCAACTGGGAGGATTCATTCTGGTCAACAAGCGGAATCAAGCCAGTTCTCGTACTTGGAATGCCTCCGTTGGAATTTGATGAATTCGTGTTGGAACTATTCGAAGTGGAGGGCTTCAAAGAATTCAACGCTTTGTTTCTAGAAACTTCACTGCCAGATTCGTCAGTGTCATCGTCATCAGTGGACATCATGTCAAAATCCTCATCCCTCTTTTCATTCTCTTCTTCGTTTTCTTCATCATCCTCATTCTCCCCCTCGCTATAGGAGTATTCCGCAGTGGAGGAGTTCTTACTTGGCGTATTTTCCTTATCTTCATTCTCCAAGGCTTTGATGTTAACCATTTTCTATATGATAACTGTGAGATGAAGCTTTTATCAGGTGTCAGGATTCTGATCCTATCAATTAGCTTGCAACGAATTACTGACTTCGAAAAGGTGAAAGGGAGCTTCCAGAAAGACGTCAGATTCTAAAAAATGGAAAACGATTGTTTGTTAGACAACATATATCCACTGTCCACATCCTTCTCCCTCCATCTCGGATGGATGATTCATTAATTCAGTCAGTTATGGAACCAAAACTGGAACAAAAAATCAGCATTTTGTATTACATACATAATTAATAACTTCTCCGCTTACTTCTTTTAGGTGCTTTTTATCTTTCTTTCAGAAACGTCAACGTCAAAAGATAAAGTTAGGAACTTTATTCAAATTCTCTTTCAGCAGCTACAGCACATCCGTTTCAAAGCTTTCATCATTCATAGAATGACGCAAGCAGATAAGCAGAAGCAGGAGGACCCCAACAACAGACAACAGATGAATTTTGAATCTTATCCGACCTAATCCAAACACGGGATGAGCACGTGAGCTTTTGAAAAACCATCGCCTTGTTCTTTTTACACTCCTCCAACTCCAAAATTCTTAATCGCTGCAATGCAACGATCGCCACTTATCCCCTCGAAGATAAGCCGCACAACAAAGAACACAGTTAACTATTTCTAAAAACTGTTGCAAATATTCCTCCAAAACTTTTAGCGGATCCTGATCCTCCCTTCGAATAAACAGTTACGTATTGTTATTATTACGTAATCCAGTAATTTTAAACGCCGCCGACAAAGCACTGAATTCAATCAACAAATCGGCCAAATATTCGACACTCCACGGCATGAAACAATCATTAAACAATCAATTAATCATTCGATTTGTTATCCATCCGGGGATTAATTTGAATGTAGATAATTGGTTTGAAATTTGCTTCCCCCGATTTTCTCGCGTTTTCCCCAATGCAATGCATCCGATCGGATCGAAGAACCAGCAAACAAGCAAAGCAAAGGAAAAACAAACTCGATCGAGATAAGAAAGAGACGAACATGCTTTTTACCAAATACTAACTGCGAGTAGGTGCTTATGCATGAGAGGGATACAAAAAACCAAAACCAGAGAGCATCCTCATTCACATCACCATCATTTTTATGCATAGTAGCTTTTTTTTAGCTTCCTATGCATATTATAGCCCACTTTATGTTATGTATATAGTTCGGATGAATGACTATGACTCATGACTCATTCGTCGTTTGACTTTGAGTAGATTGAATTGGATTTGGATATTATGGATTGCATTGCAATTTGCAATGCAATACGCTATATCTAAAAAAGAGAAGCTTGAAAAAATTTGAACGTGGCTGGATCGCCTCAATCCTTTCGCGCCCTTACGTCATGTTTGACGTGAGACAAAGTGTGTGTAGAAAACAAGGCATGTAAAGACGAAACAAAGATTTTTTGGCGTTGTCACTTTGTCAGCCGCGTTGGGAAGGGTGGGTGTCATGTCAGTGTCAGAGTAAGGGTCAGATACTATAGTATGGAATGATAAATTAGTTGGTTTGTTTGGTCCTAGCAAAAATGGGCAAGTTAATCCGATAAATTAACTAGATATGCTTATAATAAAGGTACACAAGACGGATTAGCTATATTATTAGCGTGACGATATGATCTGACATGATTTAATTGAATTACTTTTTTTTTGTTTAAACGTTACATAATCCTTGTCAATGTCAACTTGAGAGGAATTTTGATTCAAAACATTTTTTTAATCTTTAAAGAGACAACAGGTTTGTTTTTTTAATAATAACGATGCATACAATTCAATTATATGCATTCATTATATTAAATATTATCATATCTGTGAATCCATAATTAGGTATTGGCTGTTTTGTTGTTGTTTAAGTATGTTTTAAATTAGTAGCAAGTTTTTTATAACTAAATGCTCGTTTAAAAATTGGCGTCCACTTTTAAATTAATTGCTCTGTCGTGTGTTGACTATATAAGTTTACAAAGTAATACATACAATAATAATGATAAATGGTTAAAAATGCATGATGAGATAGTTTTTTTTCATTATTTAAGTTAAATACAAAAAAGGAAGGAAATGTTTTTATTTGACTTATAATAAATACCTTAAATGTCAAATGCTATGTTACTCGCGTCAGTTATTGCTTTTATACTCAACTTGGATTTTTTGAAGAATAAAAAACCATTCATTCGAGGAGGTGTTAGGGAACAAGAGATAATTATATTTAAATACTAGTGGACTTCAACGAAGTAATAAATAATAACGACAGGAGCTTACAGTTGTAGAACTTTTGGCGTGAATTATTAACGCATTTATGTATCAGTAGCTGAAGCAAAAATATAAATAAGCGGTGGTGGCATATTATTATCAGTATTTCAAACGAAGGAAGCATAAATACACGCATTTAGTACGGAGGAAAATCAGCTTCCACCTCCGGCCGATCCTTGTTGGGCTCGTTGGATGTATAACTGGAGAAGTTTCAGCTTGGAACCGCTAAGTGAGCTTAAATATGGCTGTAGCTCAGGTCCAATCCTAGAAATATATAAGGGCAGATGAAATGAAGATTTGAAAAATATTTTCACTCCAACAACGGCAATCATGGAATATAGGTAAAAATTATACTTACCTCAAGTGAATTGCGACCATTGCAAAGACTGCCGCCTTTCGAACAGCAGAATCCGGATGGTCATACGCTTGAATTAAGGTATTCATTATGTCTGGTAGGAAAGCTCTAAGCTTCTCGACTTCACAAGAATCGCACATTCGCTGCAGCATTTTGATGGCCATCTAAACAAACGATAAAATTTATTAAAGTGTTGTGTTCACAATCAATCGTTTTTTAAATCATGAATAAATAGGAAGGACTATGAACAGACATAACAAATGTTTGTTTACAAAAAAATACATTCTACAACTAACTTCGAGGAGTACCTGATTTACTGGAAATTCCTTATTCTGTACAATAGGACACAATGCTCGAACTAGTATTTCTGGTGGAAAGTTTACAGCCAGCGCCATACCACAATTTTCCGCGGCTTTCGTCACGTCACGGGCCATTTGCGCAGTCTGTACATCAGTCACACGAACAATTATTAATTCTGCAAACGCAGATAAACTTGTCGCTAATGAAGATCTGCTACAAAGTTCTTCTAGACAGTAAAAACACATGGCCTTGTCTCCCGGTTTTGAGACGTCCAATAATGTGTCAAAAATCAGCTTGAGAATTTCCCTAGGTAGAACAACCAATCAGTGATTACACATACTTGGAATACAATAATAAATATAAATGTTAGGGGCTGAAATTTAAGTACGAACGCATTATTACTTGTGATGTTCAACTAATGTGTCATCTTTTGTTTCCTTTATAGATGTAAGGAATTGTGGTAGTAGGGCACTCTTTTGAGCAGTAGGACTTCCAGCCAATTGGGCCATGATTGAAAGTGGCGAGCCATCAGTTGTATCTCCAATGCTTAATGCTTGAATATCCGAGTGAATCGATCTAAAAATAACAATGGTGGATAATAGATAATAGATTTTACACACCCCCTTCATTTTTTACTATTTTAATTAATTTGCTGAGCTGATTTTGCAACTTACCCCCAACCTCCAGAAATATTCAATCGGTCGTCATGATTCGGCTGTTTCGGCGAGTGATCTGCCGACACATGATTCTTTAAAATTGCTTTAGCTTGATCTTGCTTGTGAGGAGCCATCTGACCCAAAACAAGTGTCATTTGAGGTGCAGCCATATCAAAAAGTGCATAAAATACTTTTTGCGACATTCTCCTTAGCTCATGTGATCTTGTGTCATTGCACCAATCTGTAAATGGAGTACATTAGTATTTATTTCCATTTCCACACAAAAGTAAACATTTTGTTAGTATGTACCAATTTCTGTACGACATATCATACCTAATAGCTTTTCAACGAGGGACTGTAGTTCATCCACTTTCACATTAATTGAAACGGCAGACAAATTATAGATGTGACATAAGGCAGCTACACGAGACCTAGAGTTAGGTGTTTGCGTAGGGTCACACAGGTAATGAGTTACAGCTGAAAATTGCACATCAGCTGGAATTTCTTCCCTGCAAGAATCAAATATTGAAATTTCATGTGAATATTTAGCCTGCACATATTACATTATAAAATGATAATACAAGATTATCCATTTAAACAGTCTTACATAAGAATTTCTAATGTCTTCATCAGCTTTGTCTGGACGGATGTTAACAAATCCGACCCCAATTTAGTTAGAACACGGTTTAGTAAAATCGACGTAAAATCTATCAAATCTCTAGCGTGCCTATACAAAACTGCGTGAAGAACATCTAGGAAAAGACTTAAAACCTTCGTATGAGCATCCATAAATATTCGACAAAACGTTTGACCTGGAAATACGATTTCAAGACGTGTCAATTAGTTTCCTGCCATCAATAAGTAACGGTTATTTTATCAGACAATCGATATACCACTTACCTATTTTACTTAAATATTTTGGAGGCAGAGCTCCATGACGGTTTAAATAACTTTGCAATCCCAGAAGACCTTCTTTCCTCTCGGACCACTTGGCACTTCCACATTTAGTTAAGAGCTCTTCCACATCCTACAACATTTAAAGATTTACAAAACTGGTTAGGTTTCTTCATGGAATAAACACGTAAAAATGAAATTACGCGACTTAACGAAGGAGACTCACATCAGTATAAGTATGTCCTCTACTACTAGTGGGGGAAAACTCCGACATAAAAGAACGGTTCGAAGTACGACTGGTATACGAGTCCTCACTGTCACTATGATTGCCATAGTCAAAATCGGATATG